>SJJU01014267.1:11125-24115 GCA_012932125.1 Conopomorpha cramerella
TCACGTTTAATGTTAACCTGTCAGTCACTTGTTTTGAGGTTTTTTAACCAATCACGTTATTAGTTATTCAGTTTCCAACTATTTTTTTTACCAAGCAGCAGAGTTGGCAACTGGCAATATGGCGCTGGTGTTGATCTAGTCCAAAATACTTCCCTGATGAATTTGTTTGTTTTAGTTACAATTTCTGTCACTATTATTTACTACTACTACACTATTACCACATTTTTTTTAATTGGGTCTCATACAAAAACTATTGAAGTAGAAGCTAAATGTACAAAGTGACTTCAATGACAAGAGCGCCATCTATAAAATTACCAACTGCTAACCCGAATTAATTTGTAAAGACATAAATCATAATGGTAGAAGCCATAGCAAAACGTGAAACAGAGTAAGCGAATTGAACGACAAGAGCGCCATCTACTTAAATTTCAACCAACCGTAATTAATTACTAAAGACATTTAACCCGTCAAGCAGCGGTCCGAGAGCCATTTGTTTATTATTTTTTTGTCTTTTTTTTTTATCACTATGACAAGCGTTTGACCACCATCCTGCCTGATGTTAAGCAGCGATGTGGTCTACGATGGAGCACACTTGTTCATTAGGTACCTATTCACCCTCGACTTGAAGACCTTCAGACTGTACTGCGCAGGGAAACTCAGACTCCGGCAAGTCGTTCCACATCCTGGCGGTTCGCACTATGAAAGTGGACGCAAACCGTTTGGTTCGCGTAAATGGCAAATCCACCTGGTATGGATGACGTTTTGCCGTTCTCCTGGTTGTCCTATTGTAAAAACGCGATGGGGGTATTAGGTTATGCAACTCCGTAGCACACTCTCCGAAATGCACTCGATAGAAGACAGATACAGATAAGATATTTGTGTATAATTTCTACCGCCGCAAATTCTATTCCAGAAAGATCCTCCGTTGGCTGCTCCCTCTATGCCGTAACAAGGTGGCAGAGCGCGAGAGCACGAAGGCGCACCTCGTGCTCGCCATTCACAAGATGAGGCGTCAGCTGTTGGCTCTGGCGGCCATCTTGGTGCGCGACTGGTACATACCGCATGAAGACCTCATATTCTACTTCACGCTCGACGAGTTGCAGACCTTCATGGAGAATAGAGATCCCGTTCTGCTAAGGAAGTGAGTCTACATGTCAACGTGGAAGAAAACACATGAACTAATCACGATTGTTACTAAAAGTTTGTTTGTCATATTGTCGCACTTGGTATGTACGCGTACGTAGCGCCATCTACTACGAGCTTCGCGTTCTCTTCCCTATTCTCAGTTGAGTGAAACACTTCCGGTATTTGGTAATTGTCGATTTATAGCATGTAGGTACCTCCATAGAGATGATGTAGCGAAATATTGACATACATAAAGTTATAAAGTTCTTTCTCAGTACTGTCTTATGAACTGGGTTTTTTCTCGGAGTACCAACCGATCGTATTGGTTTCGCATAGCAATACTTGGCTCATAATACACATTATACAAGGAAAATAGTTACACGATTTTTTTCGGAGTAGTAGTCCATCAAAATTTACATTTTGTTGGACACTGTATAAATAGTATGCACTAGTGGACTCGACAGACGTTGTCCTGTCTTAACTATTAATATGAACATAAAATTAGTATAACCTCCAGGGTGGCCTGTGCCCAGCAGTGGATGTCATTTTCTTTCATAGAACCTTCTGCTGTCATTAATAAGCACAACAAAGAAAGAATTAGCGAAATCGGTCCACCCGTTCCGGAGTTATGCGGTTACCAACACATTTTGGGATTCATGTTTATATTATAGATTTCAGACTTCTAATCTTAGGACGATGCGAGTCTAACCAATATTACATTTCCGCAGAGCGACCCTCCGCCGTCAGATGTTCCCAGCGTGGTCTCGGCTGCGGTTCGAGGAGACGGCGACGGGGTGGCGGCGCGCGACGGCGGCGGCGGGCGCGGCGGCGGCGGCGGGCGGCGCGCTCCGCGGCACGCCTGTCTGCGGCGGAGAGGTCATCGCCCGCGTCGCTGTTGTCACTGATTTGAACGAGGTATGTGCGACTACTATACCCTTTTTCACGGCTGAAGAGTCTCTGTCTACCAGTGGCGTGCACTGGCTTTTACGACAAGGTAGGCAGTAATCCCCAAGGATTGACAGCTATGTATAGGTAACTTATCTTTACGAAATATAGGTACCTACCTATCTACTCACCAAAAAACACAGGACTTCGTTAGCCTATGCCGTGAGTATAACAAAAAAAGATGTAGCAATAACTCTTTTATTAGGTCGGGTAGCCAAAATACTAAGGTAGGCAGTGTCTTTTTGCCTATATGGTGTGCACGCCACTGCTGTCTACCCTGCTCATCATCATCATCATCATCAGCCCATACTTGTCCACTGCTGTAAATTATAAAAACTCACTTGTCCCTGCTCATGTGAGGCAGTATTTTTTTATCAGTGAAAAAAGAAAGTATGCCCTTTACATATAACCTTATACACCCTTTTTCGCGACTGAAGAGCCCTGACAGTTTATTACATTTCTGCATTAGCGCGTCTTTTTCAATACATCTTAAAAATGCAATATTGTTCACCGGGTGTATAGGCGCGAATATAACCAACCTTTGTTATTTAGCTTACCACTCGTGACCACGACGCATGCAACTGCGTCGAAACGTCGAGTAAAATAACAAAGGTAAGCTCGAGCTTGTCTTTGGTTATATTCGCGCCTATACACCCGGTGAACAATCATCATCATCATCATCATGTCAGCCCACTGACGTCCACTGCTGGATATAGGCCTCCCCCAAGGCGCGCCACGACGATCGGTCTTGTGCCTTCCTACGCCAATGTAGGCCCGCCGTCTTTACCAGATCGTCGGACCACCTTGTTGGAGGTCTACCCACACTGCGCTTTCCCATTCGTGGCCGCCACTCCAGGACTTTCAGGCCCCATCGGCCATCGGTCCTACGAGCTATGTGCCCTGCCCACTGCCACTTCAGCTCTGCAATCCTGCGAGCTATGTCGCACACTTTGGTTCACAATATTGAGTTATAATGTCTGTGCGCGTTTCATTAAAAAAAGATCTTAAAAATGAACTAAACTGTAACAGGGTATGTTCTTAGATTTAAGACTTATGCAATAAATAAATACTGAATACTGAATACTAAACTACAATTTGAAAAGAAATATTAGAACTACAAAAACTTCGAATTTTTTGCTGAAATGTATGTCAATATACTCCATTGTGTGAAAATATCATCAAGTGTTTGGGCTCTTCAGCCATGAAATTTTTTATAATAAACAGCATGACAGCAAAAATTCTGGTAATACATATCCTATTTTAAGTATAACGCTGCTCGTCATCGTCCAATAACGAGCGCCCGTGACGTGGGGAATGTCAGCAAATTGAGACTGAGAGATTACAAATGAACCAATTATAGGTTTGGCCACGCTTATTCTCCATTTCATCTAGTTGCCCGACTGTTATTATGGCTAATATAGCTTGACTCAAATGTCACTGTTGGTTAAAATTGTCGCTCATTCAAGTACTGTCTGACTTTAATTGGTTCATATAGGTCCAGCATAAGCGCCATCTACGTTCAGCTTCGCGTTTCTTCCCCTATAGATATAGATATCCCCGTTCCAACGGGATGTAATTCGGTTTCGACTGCGCCTCTGCAATTTCTCTCTTGATCTCTGTGTAGTAAAGACCTTTTTCGTGGTTTACAGATAGAGTCACTGCAACAAGGGGACGTGCTGGTGACAATGGCGACCGATATCGGCTGGTCTCCGTACTTCCCGCTGCTTTCAGGCATCGTCACCGAGTTGGGCGGTCTCATCTCTCATGGTAAGAGAAAAAAACAATATATAGCCGTGTGGTGATGGCGAATAGAATACATACATGTGTCACCAACCCAGCGTTTCCCGTCATGGGGGTCGTAAGAGACGACCGAGGGAGCTCTCCAGAGAACGGGCAGCAGCGCTCTCTGTGAGTTAAACCACAACACCACTGCGATCGCCAACCCGCCTACCAAGCGTGACGATTACTGGCATTTCTCGTCCAGCAGTGGACGTTATGTGGCTGATGATGATAGCACAAAAAAATAACTAAGAAACGAAAGGGTTTACTAATTTTATATTGGTTTGGTCCCTCTATTCCCTTTGTATAGCGTTCCTTCCCTCTGACACCACTACTTAGCAAGTTACAAGTTTGCAGATAATATTGAGGAACCAATTGTTTAATGGTAGGCACTAAATGGCACCAATTGGGCACCAATAGTCTAGATATGCAGAATTATTGTTAAACTTTAAAAAATTGATTTGACTTATCATTCTGACGGTCAGAATATTCTCGCATACGAAACGAATACTTAAATAATGTACATCATACATACATACATACACTTCACGCCTGTCTCCCAGAGGGGTAGGCAGAGACTACAGATCTCCATTTGTCACGGTCCAGACATACCCCTTTCGCTTCACTCCACCTTCGTTAAATAATGTATGGGGAATTAATTTTCTTTGACGTTTTTCTGACAGATTTTCGACAGATTTGGAAAGTATGACAGTAATGACAGTTTTCCTCCCGAAAATCTGTCAGAAAAACGTCAAAGAAAAATCCACCATTGTTGTTTTTTTCATTGTTGTTTCAATTATTATACAGGCTAAGGCTATAGTCATATTGTCAATCGTTTGTCAAATAAGACTTAGCCAGGGAAACTTGACCCGAGTGGTGTCAAGTGGAAGGAACGTTGTATAGTATTAATTTTCCCACATAAGGAAACCCACTTTCCCTTATTATTAAAATAGGACTGATTCTACCCCTTTTGTCGTCCTTATTATCATCACCCATGCTTTGTATTCCCAGGCGCAGTGATAGCGCGTGAATGCGGATTGCCGTGCATAGTGGGCGCTGCGGGGGCCACAGCATTCTTCAAGACTGGAGACCTCGTCCGGCTGGACGGCAACAAGGGCATCATTGAGAAAGTACAAAGAACAGAAGAAAATACCAATTAACCCCGATCTACCTTGTTTTTATAAATAGATATTACTTAAATAAAATTTGTTACTTTATTTCAACGTTTTATTTCAAATTCAAAATGACATTTTACAAAGACGTTATCGGAAACAAAAACTAGCGCGTTGGTATAACAAATAAAATACAAATCAATTCAAACAATATCACAGTATAAGTGCCGACGTGCGGCTATCTAAAGTAGGTACGTCAAACTGAATACAATCTCAATCAATAACTGTCTCATTTAAAACACGTCAGTATTACCAACGCCTGCGTACAATTATTTCTTGCGAATACAATTTCATTTTTCGTCACTAGTCACAAGTAGATATCACACAGAAGGTATATGTGTTGGTTCACTTTACATTGTTGCCGCGAGTGCCAGACTGTTTGGGTCACGTGACATGACATGACAACTAGCGTCCGCTTTTCTGCTCCAGAAAATGACGTTTACGTCAATTTCATCGCAAAATCGGTATCACAATCGTCCTAACATCGCTAAACTCGCGTTGCCACAGTTCAATTGTCTTGCAAGTTGCACCGTTCACATTACTATCGTTGGACATCAAAACTCGCGTGCGAAAACTTGCGACACGTTGCAATTTTAACAAATGCCTCTATCCTATACATCGATGTAGGCACACACAAGTGTGACGCGGCTAACAAACATCGTCGTGGTAGACTAGGAGCTCATAGTGCGCGAAGGCAAACGGGCGGTCGTAGATGACGACGTGGCAGCGGTAGGCGGGCGGCAGCACGGGCCCGAGCAGGTGCGCGCCGTGGTGCGACACGCGGCCGATGTAGACGCGCTGCGAGCACGGCACGGCGCGGCTGTGCGGGCTGCCCGCGCGCCACGACACCCACGACACCTCCGCGTTGCACAGCACCTGCGGTCATGCGTGTGATGATGACGTAGAATGGGTTCTCAGTCTTTTAGCTTAAACATTTTCAGGCGCAGCATTGAATTGTATAATGAAAAGTATTTGGACATTGTTTTGTTTTCTCTCAGTTTACAAATGTTCAAAAATAAAATAAAAAATAGACTCATGACATGCCCATCATCATAGTTAACTGTTTCTGCTTGCTGCACTCCAATTTAGCTGCTTATTTTTATATTGTACAAATACCTAAAAAAAAAAACAAGTACCGAACTTACTATTTGTACGGATAAAACAGATATGTTAATGTATAATAATATGGAACAAGTCAATGTATACATTTCCAATTTATTGTAACAATGCATATAAGGCTGTTTCCTGAATAAAGTAAATAAAAAATAGAATTAAACCTCTAACACATTGGGGAATTTTCTTTGACGTTTAGCCAGTAATGATACTGTCGAACTTTGTTTGGAAAGTATGACAGTTCTTAGCCCGAAAATCTGTCAGAAAAACGTCAAAGGAAATTCCCCATTGTGGTAATATTAACAACTTTCGTAATAAATGTTTGTGTAAGTTACACACTATGTTGTCTCTGAAGACTGAGTAAATTACATTGTATAATTTTTGTTATTTGTGAGTAATCATTTAGGCCAGATAAATTGTAAGATTATTCTTACATTATCGAAGTGATAACCAGACAGGTGCCAGCGCATTAGATCGCTTCTTACATCGTGTATAGAAAAAAATATTGTTTTAGGTGAATATTTTGTCAATACGAGTACAAAATTAGATCAACGACAGAATATCTACACCAACTTAGCAAGAATATAAAGAGTATTTATATTCACAGTTCGAAGATGTGTGATCGATCGCAGATCAGGATCTCTAGTGAGTAGATCGACGAGACTACTAGTCAAACAGCGCATCGATTAAACGGATATGAATAGTTTAGGGTGGGAAGGGAAGGGAAGGGAAGGGATGGAAGCCGCACCTGATACTTGGTGTACCGGTGGCGCTCGCCGTCGGCGTAGAGCAGGCAGCTGTGCAGGCGCGGGGTGAGCGCGGCGGGCAGCACGCGGCGGTCGTGCGCCGTGCGCGCCACCCACGCCGCCTCGCCCGCCGCCGCGCCCGCCATCACGGCGCCCGACGGCACGGCGCCGCACGCAGACACCACCCACACGCCCGCGCCCGACGACGACGCGCCCAGCCACCCTGCGACACGGGCCACACGCTCATACACCATACACCTCGGAGCCACTTCGTGCTACGTAGGCGACAACACGGACCTGATCGTGCTCAAGCACGGCCTGGAACTCCTTCTGCCAAGGCTCGCTGGAGTGATACAGCAGCTGGATAGCTTTGCTGACCAGTACAAGTGAGTTTTATTTTTATTATTTACGGCGAGAGTCCATGTCTTCACGGGAAAATGGTCTAAGAGAGCCACTAATATTCTCTGTCTCGCCAGTAGGCACTCTCTCAAATAGCCCCATGCTGATTCTCACGTTAGTAATGGTTGCATCCGATTTGTGTGTCTCTCAACACTCGCGCTACCTCACCGTTTAGCTAAGGTCAACCACCCCGCCCCGCCAATGAAGAATGGTATAGGAATGTCTCGCGGAGCGACCGCCTTTTCCGTAAAATAGGTTGCTTTTCCAACGACGAGTTCGGGAGTTTGATTTTGAAATAAGCGAAGTGAAACAACTAAACTGAAGATGATAAATTGACATTTTCGCTCGAATCTTTATTTGTGGAAAGAGATGTATGTGGTATATTCGATTTCGAGGTAATAGAAAAACCGGATTTAATACAGAGGCTTAATACACCTTTCAATCGTGACGAAATACTTAATTACAGAACAGAAACCCGTGATCTAGTCAGGAGTCAAAACAGAATCCGGCTCCATAATATTGATAATATGATCCAATCGTAATAGTCTTCATCAACATATATGAATGAAGCAAAGGTAGAGTGAGAAATCTGAAAAACTCGACTACGGGAAAAGAAATAGAAAGCATGGATACCTGAAACAAGGCTGCTGTATCTGCTCTCCCAGTAGAGCTCCAGATGCATGTTGTACTTCAGCCAGTCGTCAGAGTACTCCTCTACTTTAGTCTTGAAATGATTCCAGCGCCTGTGAAAATGTGCACACATATAGATTACGAGTAGAGTAAGCGCTGTCGTTAATACAATTAGCCGGTATTATTTATTGCACACGCAAATATAATGTAATAAATAACATTAATTTATAACACTTGTTCATTAGGTACCTATTTACCCGCGACTTGTACACAGACTCCGGCAAGTCATTCCACATCCTGGCGGTTCGCGTTATGAAGGTAGACGCAAACCGTTTGGTTCGCGTAAATAGTAAATCCACCTGGTATGGATGACGTTTTGCCGTTCTAAACCGTGAAATAACAATTTACAATCCGGGCGGTGAAAAGGAAGGGCGGTAGTATGTAGTAATAAAAAAATAAAATAAATACACTTCACGCCTTTAATCCAAAGAAATAATAATCTTGCTAAAGCAAGTACCCACGGTTCACCAAGCGTATTTAACTCAACGTGACAGGGGATGAGCCCATCGCCGTTATAGGGTTCACACACCTTGTGGTGTGCGGGTTTCATCACGATGTTGTTCTTCACCGTACGAGCGTTGCGTTGCGTACATAGGCTCTGAAAAAGAGTCCCATTGGTCCAGTAGCCGGACTCGAACCCGGGACCTCCCGGTTACAAGTCAAGTATCCGACCAACTGGACCACAGACGCTCTCTCCTCTCTCGCCACTGTAGTATACTAACATGACATGCGCCGGCACGTCGCTTGTAGCGTCGTGAGGAAGGTGGTCAGTCTCGCGCACGAGAGCGGCCAGCCACTGCGTCCAGCGGTCGAACATGTCGATGATGTCCAGCATCTCCTGCTGGCACGAGAGGAACTCGCGCGTACGTTCCGTGCTGCGTGTCGGTGACACTATCTGATATTACAGGAATGGACTCTTTACAAAACCATTTTGTTTTGTAATAACTTTTCGCGACTATTATGCAATGTATGAGTTAATGTGGATAAACTAAATAGAAATTGACGCATTTCGATTCCAAAGTGAGGTAGGCAACTGCAACAGACACACATAAAGAAAACAACGTAAGATATAACGGAGAGACATTTTGAATCAAACTGTTGTAACTGCGTAATAATTCCTCGAAATATTACGAAACTAGGATGATCTCTGTAAAAGTAAAGGGAAATAGGTATATTCGCATACGTATAAAACCAATAAAAAAAAGTCCTAAATAAAAGTCAAAATCTTATCAATATGGTAGAATACAAAACTTTCAATATGACCAAGTATTTAATATTATTTGTAACTTTTTATAACTTAAAAGTTCCATTCTCCTCCTTATACGTACACTCGGCATTAATTTTTAATATTTCTCGTGAGGTAGGGTTAGGGCACAACAAACCATTTTCCCCCTGTATCTGTGCGCGAGTCGCAGCGTGAGGTTGCGGCTGAACAGGTTGTACTGGCGCCACTGCATCGCCTCCGTCAGCACGCGCGACCGGAACGCGGCCCACTGCTCGCCGGCTTCCTCTGTACACATACAACGGGGTTGAAACCTTGTGAACTAATGGCGCTAGTGTCGCCGGTTCGAAAACTGCACTATTGGTAAATGTATATGATACGGGGCGTTGCCGCAACTCGACGTCCAGTGCGCCTATTGTGCGTGATTTGGGTGGCGCTACTCCAACCACCCCAGCTCCTCGAGGAACCGTAACAAACCCTTTGCACTTTGCACTATTGGTAAATCGATTGTCACTACAAGTTACATTGACTAACTAATATTTATGGGTTGGGCGCAAAAAGCGCCATCTGCATTAATTTTTAAGTTTTCTTCCCAAGCGGTTTTTTAAACGCCACGTCTTTAGGCATGGGTTTCTTCACGATGAATTATTTTAAAGTAAAAGAGTTGCATACCTAGTCTTGATTAACCCCTTACATAGGTGTACATTGACTAACTCTAATATTTATGGGTTGAGCGCAAAAAGCGCCATCTGCATTCAGTTTTAAACTTTCTCCTTTTGGCACGGGTTTCTTTACGATGAATTATTTTAAAGTAAAAGTAAATGTTGCATACCTAGTCTTGATTAAATTCCCTTACATAAGTGATAGCTCAAGCTCGATTACGAAATTTAGTATTATATTACACTGCAATTCAATATTATATTTTGTTTCTTCTAAACGATCTTAGCATAAATACTTCGTGCGATCCATGATAGAAGGCCACGACTAACGTAGTATGTTCTACCAAAGATACCGCTGGTTCTAACAGAAGTAACAGTAGTCGGAAAGGAGGAGGGATAATCTATGCCAACTTCTCCTAATATAATCAGAGAGTTGAAGCGCCGCCTCATTGCAGTGTCGGAAAACCCTAAAGCTGGTGCTTACTTCGAACAGCGCAATAGCATCGCGATACAGCGGGGTAACGCCGCTAGCGTGTTGGCCACTTTGCCTAGCGAGGGTAACAATGTACAGGACTTTTTTAATATGTTCTAGACTTAATTATTTTTAATTAAATTTATTGACATTAAATTTGTTTAGGGCATGACATTTTTGACGAAGCTTGTTGCCGATATAAATCTGTATTTACTATTTTAAAATGTTTGTAAATAAATAAAGTTCAAATTAAAAAAAAAATGTTTCGGAAACTTGTGTCAGCTACAATAAGAGTTAAATAAATGTTGTAATATAATCCATAATGTTGCCATAATTACCAACAACATACCAGTGTCGGGCACCTGTCGGACAGTGTCGTGTATCCAGCCTCGCCAGGCGCGTGCGTTCCACACGAGGCTCGCCAGCATCGCGCGCCAGTCGCACATCTGTTGCGTCGACACAGTCGCCTCTACACACGTCATATTTTTAATCATAAATGTACAGTCAAGACATAGAACATGCGAAAACCACTGTAAAAAAATCAGACAAACCTCGTTTTAACCCTTAATCAAACCAGGTTTGGTGTTTTCTGATGGATTTTGGACTCTATTGACGTTTGTTATTCTAATTACCGACTCCATCACATAAACCCGGGTGATGTTTATCATACAATCAACTTTTTAAGTACAATGTGAAATTATTGTTTAATGTTCAAATATGTATGTGTCCTGTACTGTTACATACCTTATATTCTTTGATACCTTCTCTGAAATTTTTAGATAATTCCAATGAAGACATTCAATAAGGTTCAAAGTATTTGTTGGTCAAGTGGCAACATACTTCCCTTTGTTTGTTTAAGGGTTAATAACTTATACCACCTACAACCAAATATTCTTGTAGTTTGATTCCAGAAGTTTCTAGTGCTTGACTGGTCTAATATGGAGGCTCGCGTGCCTCGAACCGGGGAGCATGTATGAAGATGTGCATGGATGCCGGAGAGTCCAAAGGGGTTTCGCCAGGATCATGACAAGTAGAGGTCCATAACCTCTACCAACATTTCTGGCAAACCGGCGAGACTTATCTGTACGCAATGAATGACTTAACTACGAATGTTATACATTATAGATGTGCATAAGTTTGGTCAGTAGTCACGAGGTTTTACGCCACAGTCTTTCTCTCTACGTATCAAGTACACACATCAAAAGTGTCTAGGGATCAAGAACATTTTTATCTAGAAAAAAAATCTAATTTATTTAAATCAAATCTAATCTTCTGGATTGGTCTCCTACCTAATTCCCCATGCCTGTATCAATGACTTATCACGACATTTTGTATAAATTATGAATGAATTCAGTTTTTTTAAAATATATTCTTGATTGCAATCTTCTAAAATGTACTTGATCCCTAGACACTTTTGATGTATGTATAAACAACAACAAACCCAGAGCTTTGCCCTCCTTGGGCTGTCTGACGGGCAGCTCGTTGTCGCGCACGATGCGCGCCATCATGGCGGTGTGGTCGCGAGAGTACGGCGAGCGCTGCGACGCACTCGCCCGAGACCCGCCCGCGCCACTCCCCGCTCCCGCCCCCGCCCCCGCTCCCCGCCCCGCCCGCCCACGACCACTCCGATGACGACGGCGTGCACGGGGACTGCGTTTCCCTGGAGTCCCTAATATTGGGCTAATGTGAGTACATTTTTCACTATGCAAGAGCGTGAAATTTTATTTTGTCCGTAGATGTTAAACAACTAATAGTCAGGCATAGTTTTCTACGGTCAAAATTGTCATCAAGTCGAACAAAATGTCAAGCTGTTTCAAAACGTACCAACCCTGCACGTGTTGCACTGTGCCGTAGAACGGACATTATATTGGAGTTAAAACTAGTTTAAAATTGATGGCAATCGTTTAAAATCACTTGAAAGAAAGTTAATACTCAGATTTTATTAATATACCAACAAAACACTCACCTTTCAGTCAAGTACGATGTCTGTTCCCGCTCGTCCCTTTTATGAGCCGAAGACCTCGGCACCGACGACGGCACAAAACCTGCGCCCGATCCACTGCCCATGTCCTTCACACACCGTTCTTCATCCTCAACCATGGACCGAGACGATTCGTCAGACCTCGACGGCAAATGGTCTACCTCGGGTCCGTAAACAACGGATAGGTAGAACGCGTCTTTGCACGAGGGTTTCGAAGACGGGCACGAGTGCGCAGTGCCGTCTGCGTCTGGTCTCCTAGAGGGGCACTGTTTGAAGTCTATTTCAACGTTCGGCGCGTAGGCCCTGGAGTGCGAGGGGGTGATGGTGAGTGGCAGCTCGGAGAGGTCGGCGATGTCCTGCGCGGAGATCTGTCGCGAGCACTTGCAGCAGGGCCGCGCCACGCGCCGCAGGATCTCGTCGCACCACAGCTCGCACTGCACGAACACGTTCTTCATGCACTTGCACACGCTCACCAACTCTGCGGACGGATGGTATGAGCTCATTAACACTACTCTGGAGCGTATGTGGTCGAGTTGGTCGGATACAAATAAATATAAAATCCTTTGCGTGGTTTTAAAGATCTAAGCATACATAGGGATAGACAGCGGGAGGCGAATTTGTTTTATTCTACGAGTTTGTATTGATCAAGTATGATGATTAGGCACCTTTTTTTTTTTTTTTACATGG
>SJJU01014268.1:0-20073 GCA_012932125.1 Conopomorpha cramerella
ATACATATATACTGAATACAAAAATGACAGCGGGAGGCGACTTATACTTACTATGTATTGATGTACATGGGTACATACGGAGGTCAGTGGTTTTAATTGACTAGCTGTTACGGAACATTCCCTGCACACAGTGTATTTATAACCATAAGTCATAAGCATCACGAGACACGCCGGTAATGTATGTCCCATTAAGATTTGAGAAGAGCCATCATTGGTTTCCCATAACTCACCATGGTCCCCCATGGCGACGTGATAAATGTTGAACCTATACCAACTTACTAAAAAAAATGTTAATTATATCGAGTATACGTTATACTAGGTTCCTATTACTTTCTGGTTTGAAAAGGGCATGCTTCGGTGGGTTCGAAAATATGGAGAGGAGGACGAAAGAGCTTTATCTGGGTGATGTAATGGGCTGGGTGAGTAGAGGTCGCCCCAGAAGGACATACATAGTCCAGATTGGTGATGTTCTGACGGAAGATGGAATGAAAATTACTCGAAACAGGTGATCATGTATGAATGTAGATGAAGCGAAAGGGGTATGTCAGGACCGTGACTAAAAGAGATCTGTAGTCTCTGCCTACCCCTCTGGGAAACAGGCGTGAGGTGTATATACCTATGTATGAAAAATTTACACGGTTGGATAGAAAAACACGGTATAACGGCATATTTAACTTCTGAATGATTGTCTGAAGTTGCATAATTGTTTATTGTAGGTATTCAGGACAAAGATTATATAAATTCTAATTGCGTATATTTACACAGGATAAGGTTTAACGCGAGTGCAATGGATGGCGTATACTATAAAGATTTCCATCATAACAATAACATCATGACATAGCATTTTATAGTATAAATGCATACGTACCTACATATGTACTATTACCTAAGTACTCTGACTAGTTACAACACACATTAGGATCTAAACGATGGTACCAATATATTTTATATATAGAAAAATCAATGCATATTATTATGTAATGTGCCTCAAGCATTTACCTCTTTGACATTTACCATTAGAGTCAGACAAAGCATTAAACCTTACCTAAGTAGTATTGGTTGATTCACATTTAATATGTTAATTATAATCCTACTAATATTTTAAATGCGATAGTTTGGATGGATGTCTGGATGGATTTTTGTCCTTCTTTCACGCAAAAAATACTGGTCTGATTTTGATGAAACTTGGCAGCATTGTAGCTTATGAACTAGAATAACATCTAGCCTATAAGGTATATTGGCAAGACAATGTCTGCCGAATCAGCTGGTAAATAATACATATTTAATACCATGTTCGACGCGGTTCTAGTGATCTGATCAGGATAACCAGTATTTGAAATATATCCTTATGTATACGTATATCAGACATGTTTTAAGCGACTTCAGAATACTATTCTTTTTCAATTCAACCGTATTTATGCTTATGTTTATGTTTGTTCGCAGACAAATTCGTCGTTTATGAACCGATTTTGATGATGGTTTTTTTATCAGAAAGAAGACATTACTAAGGTGGTCGCATGATTAGGAAGTCAGAGATTGATGATTGCAGAGCAGATAAAACGATAAAGTTGCCCGACTAGTATGGTTTGAAGTCGGTTCTTTTTTCTTAAAAAACTTATAAAAACTTTATGCGTATTGTAAATGTGTGGCCGATGGAAACGTAGTGTCACAGACTCGGTTCCGGAACGGAATCTGTGATGGAGTTGAATAGCACGGATGCGCTAGCTTCCTTCTAAAACATGAGACTTTTTTGCTACTACCTATACAACGTTAGCGAAACGTTACAAGTCACTCAGTTAATAATATTAAACTACTTTTCCCCAGGGATCTATATGTCAAAATCGATAAAATATAACACAAAATATACCTACCGATCAGCTGATTGACTATGTCTATGAAGAGGTACTTTTTTTTCGTTTTTGACATAGGGTTCCTTGAGGTAAGTTGTTTCATTTCACGGGCTGAGTGATTTTGTTGAGTTTCGCCAAGGTTTTTGATTTAACGTTATATATATACTCTGTGAGTAAGTAGAGTACTTTATAGTAGTAGTATAGTATACTAAGAAAGAAAGTGTACTGCAGTGGTATCAATTAAGTACGTCTGTTACAAATTTATCGTTTTTGGTGTACCTATGTCTCGTTGGCTGTCCTAAATAAATAAAAATAAAACAAAATGTACAGTTGCATTCGCTTCCATTCTGTTCCGCGACAAACTAAATTGACACTAAGCCTTTTTTACTAAACATCGTGCAATAAGGAAGTTCTATGCTGCAAGTGGTCGTGCGTAAACTACTGCGGAGATAGTCTACCACTTCACTGTTAGACACGTGTTTTTTGTGAGTTATTTTACAGAAAAAATGTTTGTGATTTATCAATATTACCTACCTGTACTTACGTACGGTCGGTTAAGAAAGTGGTCTATCAGTTTTTATGAGACTTCCTGCGTCACTAAAACATCAGTATTGCGGAGTCGTTTCAATATTTTTTGGAGACTGTACAAAAAAAGAAACCGAGTGTTATTGTTCATTTTCTTTCATAAATAAAGTATAGACTCTCTGTCTTCATTTAAACATAAAAGTACTGATTTCAACCAGAAAACTAATAATTTAAAAAAAAAGAACCGGCTTCAACCATAAAAAATCTGATGGGGCCAAATGTAAATGGAAATAGATAACTAAATACGGGAGGTATCAGCTTTCAAATAAAAAAAAGAATCACCAAAATCGATTCAGCCAGTCAACAGTTCTTCGGCGAATTGATTTTTATTATTCCATTCCATTATTTCAATGTTACATGTAAGTAGTACTAACATAGTTTGTAAGTACTTTTGTTACTAACCTATATGAGTCTGTGTTGCTTGAAATAAATTGATTATTATTATTATTTCCATGGAACGTCATTTATTATATCCTGATTATGGGGCAACCCTTGGGACATCTCCTTGGAACAAACAAAGAAAATCCGTTCAGTGGTTGTTTTCATGAAAGTGTAACAAATAACTAAACATCCATACAAACTTTCGGATTTATATTATTAGTAGGGAGTAGTATAACGCAGAAACATTAAGTAGGTAGGTACAGGCATAAAAATCCCTCATGAATGATGAAGGACAGCACTAATGACGACATGATACGCGTATTACGTACAGTCGGTCGAAAACTACGTCTATTAGTTTTGATTACTTCCTGTGTTACTAAAATATCACTTTTATGATGTGACAAAAAAAAATTACTTTCTTGTCTGACACATGAATTTCAACAATAAGGTGGTAGTGAATTTTGTTTGCTAACCGTCCTGCGTGATGCATATTAAAAAAGTAATTAGAGGATTTAAGAGACTATAATAATTTATCTGAAATTAATCAAAGAATTTCCTTTTCATTCTAATTCGGCATAGGAAGGATGGTATTTAAGCCGATCCTGTAATGAGCCTATCGCCGTTGTAGAGTTCACACACGTTATGGAATGGGAATATTTTCTTCAGGCTCTTAAAATGTACCCATTCTAAACACATAATACTAACTAGTAGCTATACATCTAGCCGGATAAAAATACCACAAGATTTTGGAGTAAACGTACCGACTAGCATCATTTCAAAATCAGCATTATTTTTACGACTTAGATCAGCACGGAATTTGTAGTCTGTTAACTTTTCTTTTATAAATACTCAGTCACAATTGCGGCACTTTGTTGGACTTTTACCCGCGTCGATTTTGATAGCGATTATCATCAGCCACATGACGTCCACTGCTGGACAAGGGCCTCCCCAAATGATTACCATGATCAATTTCCAATAATCGCCAGCTTGGCAGTCGGATTGGCGATCGCAGTGGTGTTGTGGTTTAATTCACAGAGCGCTGCCGCCCGTTCTCTGGATAGTTCCCTTGTACGACCCCCAAGACGGGAAAAGTTGGGCTAGGATGGTTTTAAACTAAAGTAAACTACAATTTGCCAAGTACATGCATAAATATACCCTATTAATGAATGTGTGGTTGCTGATAGATATATTTAATAAATAAACATCAGTGGATGTTAACATAGAGACAGTTATTTCTAAGACACTCTCTCTAGGAATTATGAATGTGAGTTTATGTTTCGATAAAGTATACCGGAATCCTATTTTAGTCTCACTGTACATGAACACACCGTCTCATAAAAAACCCCAAAGTCATTGCCCTACGTAAGCGTTACTTAACACTTTTAGACGCGACTGTACCACAAATTCGGTCATACTGCAATCAAACACATCACCAGCCAACCGCGTCTTTATCGAAGTGCGTGGGGTATTACAATTGTCTCTAATGACGTCAATTCACAACAATGATTTTGATAAGTGGTTTCTTTTTAACTGTTTTAATTAGGTAAACTAGGTAGACGTCTGTCCTTGTACGGTAAATTAAGTAAACATGGTTCATGTTCAAAAGAAGTTTGAGAGACTTAATGAAACATGAATTCCCATGATTTACTTCTTTTGGACGAAAAATCGACGGAACCAACAATGTTAGGAGATGGAAATACATACCTATATTTACCTTAAAAGCGAGTGGTAATGAGTACATGACTATACGGAAAAAAGTAAAGAACACCGAAATTATATTCCGATACAATAAAAAAGGCAGCTGGCCGTAGCGGAAAACATACAACGAATTTCTACATGATTGCAAAACACAGATTTTTTGTTTGTATTTGGAATGTGAAAATGGAAGCTTTTAGTAATTTGTGTTTCTGCCTCATCCAAGGGCGACCAATTAGATAAAGAACGAACTGTGCAACACTATACACAGACAGATGACTGCTCCATGTGATGTTTTCAACACTGTACCCTTTATGAAGATGGTTTCCAGTTGTACACTTGTGCTATAGCGGTCATGGAAAATACAGCGACAACAAGCGGCTTTAATACTAACGTGATAAGTATACCTTTAACTGCAAATTATCCTTATTAAATAAAAATTAGCCCTTATGTAGACTAACCAAAATGCATTTTTGGTATTGTAGAGATTTACTTTGGTGGATTATGGATTTGTTTCAAGGTCGTTGTTATTTTCAAATGTTTTCAATTATTGTGCAACATCTCTCTAAACTTATTACCAAAATATCAAATTTTGCGCATGAAACTCGGCAATAAATTATAAACATTTCAAAGAAGGAAAAATGTACTTGTACCTTTTCAAACCTAAACAAGAAGTTAGGTAAATAAACCGCAACCTTGAACGTGCCAGGCGTAATATTTTACAATCAGGAAGTATCGTTTCAAGAATTGCGTGATTCCACCATCTTTATTCGGAAAATTACTTCTGAAATTTGGAAAGTTTCATTCCTTATCAGTATGTGTTCTGAAATGTGTTTTTCAGCTAGTTTTGTTTAAATACTTCATACGACAATTTGTTTCGCAAGATAGGTAAGATTGACAAGTCGTGATATACCTCTACAGTTGTTAGATTTTCGACCCAATTCTCAAAATAATTTTAAAATATAAGATCCTCTGACTCAAAGGTTGTCATGGTATTTCCGGGTACAAATGACAGAGATACCTAGCATTAAAATTAACGTGAGTCTGGGCCTTGTGTACCTATTACCTACACTACCTACTGCTGATTTGGTAAGCAGCAAATTCTTTCGACATGCTTTTTACTTAATTAGAATAAGATAACACCTTCAGGTAAGGTACTTTTTACAGGACGTCAGTAAGCAGCTACATAATGGTTGTTATATCTTATTGACGTCATTGATGCTGGTCAGTTTTCTCCTACTTTACTATCTTATTTCACACCATAAACATCTCCCAAACATAAACTACATTTCCCTTATCAGTCAGTGTCACACTAGTCAACGTACCACATTAACAACATAACTCTCGCTTCACTATGTCGTGGGAACTAGCACAATATCATAATATCTTACCAATGGAGCCATTTGGATGTTTTATTGCTCTCTGCTATGAAACGCAGCGATAGCGGGTCGTTTTCATATTTCAGTTCGCTAGCGCCACCTATTGCAAGTTACATACAACGTGTTGAAAAGTTTCCATCACAAACAGTATACAGCTGCTTGTGGTGGTTCTCCAGTTTAAGGCTAGGTGGCGCTGCTATATTAGTTAACATTTCTTGCAACAGATGTCGTTATTCGATATCTCATGTATTTGCAGATTTCACTATTATTCATTGGTCTGTTTAGAAAAAATATAAAACAATCCGGAGTTATTTCCCAATGTTATTGTAAAATCTAAAAAAGGACACTAATGTGGTGTCTGATCTAAAATTAGCCATTCCTAAACGTCGCATAACGAACTCGCATATAAATCTGTTTTGAATCTTTGTTTATAGGTAAATGTTTGAACCGTCCCTACAACAAATCTCATATTACCTACCCCAACTAAAGCGATACTTTCAAGAGGTTTTCCCGCTTCGTCGGCAACTCAACACTTTGCTGTGAAGCACCCATAACCAAAGACTATTCCACATATGGAAAATGACTCTTAACACAGTAAAATTTAAGAGCATATTCCTTCTGCACCTGTATTTTGTGGTTAATGAGTGCAACCGCAACCCCAAACAATGGTATTGTCTGCTTCGCTTCCCCTTCGGGTATCATGAACTTGCATTTAATGGGAAGCTTAAGGAATTTTTGTTTGAAACTGCCTTATTAATGTGAAGGGCCCACCCCACAGACATCAAACTATTTTCCGTGCCTTTTGTCTCAAGTTAACTATTAGCAATATGTCAATAAGGGAAGACAAACTTCCAAGGACCTCAGTTTTGCCGAAAACGGACTTAATGGACAAACTTATTATTATTATTCTGAGCCATTTTTTTTTGCACTGCAGAGCAAAGGCCTCTCCATGCGATCTTGAGCGGCGTTCCACCATCCTTTGTCGTGAGATACCAGTACGTCACTCCAACGCTTTCTGGAGCGATCACGTCAAACTTAACTTATATGTGATGGATAGCTAATCGATAGATGATTGAAGGAGGCGCCAACAAAATTGATTGATTATAAGGAAAGGTTTTATGAAAAGAATCAAAGTATATATACCATAGATATACTTTGATTCTTTTTGTCATCTTACATTGAAGAATTTTCTTTAAAAAAGACCTCCAAAAGAACGAGTTCGAAGACGAAGGATCATAGAATAAAGTAGTTGCATCTCTTTCCTTTCTCACTATCTTTCACAGATTTTTTTTTTAGAAAGCTACTTATCAATTGAGTTACATATTAGTAGAAATAACCAACTAACACCAGATATTTCCTTTGTTAGAGTTAGCCCATACTCTTGTTGTCATAGATACCATTACGGGCATCCGTGCATACGCTCAAAACTATCAGAATTAATAATACTAGGTAGGTACTAGTTTCCCAATAGCACACTGTGGGTTTTGTTAGCATTGTCCGTGACGACTCGGTCCCCTCTGGCCGAGATTCTCCGACGTGTGACACCGCATACAAATTAGTAGTCTAGAGTTTAAACAGTGGCAATACGACTAAGATAAATAGATGACCGGGAAAACTGACCTACAGTAGTAATACGGGCTGACAAGAAGTGTTACGAGTGTCGAACTGAAAGTTCTTAGAAAATCCAAAATTGATTAAACAAACAAGCATTTAATTAGTTTTATTATATCTTCTCTCTCGTTAAATTCATGCTGATGTACATACAATTTACAAGTGGCCAGTTCTAAGAACTTTGATTGTATTTTTATTGTATTATATACGATTTCGGCTTAGTATGCTTATGAATGTGATATACTATATAACAGCCTAATTCAGTAATGCGACGTTTTTCTTGTAATGAGCTGTATAATAATAAGTCGCATAACATACCATATAGAAAAATAATATATAGAGTTTGGAATGAGTAAATTTCTTCTATGTGACCCAAAGCGTATTCTGTAGGTGAATTTAAGTCGTCCGTACTTGAGATGGTGGGATTGGACATTGCAAGACTCGTATTCTAAGTAAGAAAAAAAAATACATTTTACTTCTCCATCTATCTAATCGACATTATAACAAATTATCTTCTACAAAAGATAAGGAAGGTTAGATTAAATTTACCGTTTTGTTGTTCTAGATAATGAAAAAAAATACAAAAATAAAACACAAAATACTAATTTTATTTAGATAAATATTTTATAAATTCACAAAGAGTTCGTGGACACACGCGCCCAACTTAAGATAGGTGTATTTTAATGTAGAGAATCCCATTGGCCTAGTTTTTACAGTTTCTGTTATCTATCATTTAATGGTTCCAAAAGGAATGGGAAAGGAAACAATTTTAAAAATAGTATGACGTGACATG
Organism: Conopomorpha cramerella; assembly: GCA_012932125.1. Lineage (NCBI taxonomy): Eukaryota > Metazoa > Arthropoda > Insecta > Lepidoptera > Gracillariidae > Conopomorpha > Conopomorpha cramerella. The sequence continues at coordinate 8,295 of SJJU01014268.1, forward strand.
TAATTTTTTACTTCTTCATTTTCAATATTGAGGACGGACGATTTCAAATATGAAAACTGAGTTAAGTCAAACACAAAACTATTAACAAAGCTTTCTCTGAAGTCTCTATGTATCTAAAGTTTGTTCCAGGTATAACAAAAATACAAACTTTTACCAAGATCTACGAAGGCTATATTAGCCGTAGAAACGATAACCGTGGGGGTATACGAGGAGTGGAGACCGCGTCTCGTCAGGACACCCTCAGACAAGGTGGACTGGTGATTTGAGTAAGAGGGCTGGTTGAAACTGGTTGAGAGATGCCGAAAATAAAATACAGTGGCGTTCAATAAGAGAGGCCTATGTCCAGCCGTGGACGAATATGGTCTGATGATGATACGTAGGTCAAACAATTTATTTGGTGAACGGAAAGGTCGTGTTATGAAGACATCGCAACTATAGACAGGTAATGTACCTACCCACCGCGACGGTTCAAAGCAAATAGCCTCATTTAGTAAGATGTGTTAAGTGTTAGTAGATACATGTCACATAGAAAAGATGTCGTATGATGTAACTGTCCTGAGTTGCAATGATTTCACAAACATTCCTAGCAGGTGTACGACCACCGCGAGTGTCGTGTTTTAACTATGAGAGTTGGGTATGGCGATTTCAGAAGAGAAGTTGAAAACGAGAGAAATATTAAAAATAATAATAAAACCTCACACCTGAAATCCAAGGACTATATTATCGCAACATTAACAAAAAAAGGAATAATTTTAAATAGGTCATTATGTTTTCCGAACATCTGTACCAAAAGTAATAATATGAATAGTTTGAGTAGAAAGCTTTCCTGACTACCTATACTATGAAATTGGTACGTCGGTAGTAAGGAACCAGAAGTAATTAGTCAAAGGAAATATTGTAAATAAGTAGTGTAGTACAATGGCAACTAGTTTAAAGTTAAAGAGTATAAGTAAAACGTTTTCACCAAAAGATTTAACCACCGAAAATCTGAAATCAAATATATATGGGACACCTTTGGGTATGCCATATACTTTCCTATACCATACTTTTCCAATACATTTTTCTTTTATAATCGGCACTACTTATGTAAAATAATATGCGTAGGTATACATAAAAAAATACGTCGACTTGAGATTTGCGTTTTTAGTCAGTAAAAAATTGAGGTGGGCGTCTAGTGTCTGTGGCATAGTGCTTAGGCACTTGTATCTGCAATTGTGGGTTCGAGACCAGCTGTGAGTACTAGGTGTTTTCTTACTATAACTACTCTTTCCAGCCTGTGCACGTTACGCAACGCTCGTACGGTGAAGGACAACATCATGATGAAGCCCGCAGATCACAAGCCGTGTGAACTATATAACGGCTATGGGACCACCTCGTCACGATGGGTTAAATACGTTTGGTGAACCGTGGTTATTTGCTTAGAAAGAGCAGAGGTCCAGAGACAGAGGTCTAGCCCGCTTTGAGAATATAAGGCATGAAGTATTTTTTTTTTAGTTTTTCACCATTTATGTAAATAATAAAGTTGATATTGCCAAAATATCTTTTGCTAAAGCATTGTGTTACGATAATATGACCTGTAGTAGGCGATGATGTCAGATGACACAGTCAGTAACACATTATCCTAGTGAAGTCATACACACAGACAAGGTCAAAATACAGACGAAAAATTAACTTGCTAATCGTCCTGCGAATGCGCAAGATTCAAAACAATATCGTAGGTAACTATTTTTAAAACAATTAAAATTCAATCAGGGTGAATATTGCATGAAAACTCTTACATATCAATTTCTGTTTTTATTTACAACTTTGATGTTTTCTCTGTGTTTTCTGATATTTTTTACTGCGTAAATATTGAGTGAATGACTAAGTCATATAAGTCCATTAAATTGGGCCTATTTGAGCACAAACTATTAGCAAGATCAGCCTTGACGTTTTCTCTGGTTTTAAAATTCTATATCCTATCTAGTGAAAATTTTGGTGACAATTTTAAAAGGAAAAGTTTTAATCCAGTTCAGTGTTAGAACTCAGCGAAGAGAGTTGAGAGGGTAAACTTGAGAATTGATAACAAACAAAAACACAATATGTTTTTATTGATAAAATATTACTAAAACGTGTCTATTTTGAGAGCGATAAAAATCATATCAATTTCTTTGTATCAACAATGTAACAAATGTGTGTACTTATAAGTATAACTTCAAAATATGATCGATGCAATAAAGATTAGTGGTATAGTATAATCTAACGCAGTCAGGGCCTTAAAGATTACCGTCAGTAACAATGATAAGATAATGTCCTGAATTATTGCACCAACAGCAGGTCTAGCCCACTTTCCTTAAGCAATACACATACTACACGTGTGGTCCAATGAAATTACAAGTAGGACCGAAAATTGTAAGAAAGAAAGATTCTCTTCTCTCTATTTCGTCTTCTTCCTTTCTTCTTAGAAAATTGGAAGAGTGGTCAGAACATGACACGTGTTACGCGTGATGCCCTTTTCAGAGATGAGTTGTAGCATGGTGATGCTGGATACCTATAGCATCGTGCACCCCGAGGAAGATCATAAAAGGGACGGTCACATGTCTCCAAGACTAAAGACTTCTAATTGGTATTTGGAAATGGTTCTCCAATAATTTTAATTGTAACAAATTTAACAACGCGCAAAAATGGACGATAAACGCAAACGACATTCTACCAGATAGACTTTTGATTCTATTTATTCGCTGTTGAATAGCACATGAAAAAAGATCTGCAATAGTTTAGATTAGATGACTACTTGAAGCCTACACCATATTAATATAATAATAACACAATAGAGAGAGAATAAAACTAACACTACTATATTTTAACAATACTTAATTATTTATGAATAGGTACAACATTCTCCTGAAACTTTACGTTTACTTAAAAAAATACAGAAAAATACCTCCTGTTTTTATCAATCCGTTTAGTTCCTTAAACTAATTTAGTATCGATTACCTTTAATAGGTTTATTACAAACTAAACTACTAAATTGGGGCAAAGTTTATTGCAGTTGTCACGAACAATTCGCCTATGGAGGCGGTAATTGACTATTCCGTTCAATAAAATTAACAAAAACTACCTACACTGTCTCCATTTTTGCAATGTCTTTAGATTTAGCTTAATCTATTTCCTATTTAGCAGTCTTTACGCGTAGGTGCATTGTGTAACAATACATTTTTTTTCTTGCTTCTTCTTAGTGATAGGCAATTCCTTAGAAGCTTTTAGAAGAAGACATGAAAGAAAATGTTCCTGTTAGTACCAAAATATACGTAGGTAATATGATCAAGAAATCTTTATGTACAAAAAGTTAATGGTGAATAAACGGCTGAAAGTACTTAATGTTAATAACAGTCCATTAGCATTTACATACAAATACATAATCATTCATACAGATCATTTCCACGCCGTATCAAATGGAATTCATTCCAAAGCAGTGAAATAAGTATTCTCGAAAATTATGACATTGTAGACAGAGGTAATATTATCTTGAGTTCGAAAGGCATCGGCAAAAACAGCAGCAAGCTAAAGACACGCTAATATTTTCTAAAGAACCATTCGTGGTAGAGTTTTAAGCTGAATTTGTAGATTAATATTTGAGGAACAGAAAAAAAAGGCTCGAACTAAATTAATAATAATGGTAAATTAAAACTACAAACTAACATTACTTATTTTACCAGAAACATGTAATTGGGAACTTCATTTATATTAGCTACATGACTTTATTTTTATCCATCACTAAAAACAGGTTGTATATTGGTTGTTGTCGATATCTCCACAGCAATATAATATGAGTCTCTAACCTCGATCCTCTACAGGGACATTAATAGCGATTATAAGGTCAAACGAGAGACTGGAGGGGTCCCGTAGTGACAATTACACTACAGGCACATAACTACATGTAACACGACAACGTTTGTATCTGCTAGATCTAAATTGTCGAATAGGTTGTCGGTCCTATATGTAGGTTGAAAGAGCATAAATACTACTAGAGATTACTGAAAAATATATACAGATTCATTAAATGTTTCCACCTTACGTACAGTTCATTAACTTGAAAGCTCTAGTGTAAAGCGTAAGCGTGTTATTTCTGAAAGTTTTTTCTCACTTATTTCCAGTTAACAGAGAATGTAAGTATAGGTGGCCAAATTATAAAAATCTTCTTAGCTACTACAATTATTTGAAATGTTGTATAGGATCCCAGACAAAGATTCAGTATTTCCGTAATTGTTTTAAGCAAATAGTTCTTCCCTGCCTTTTAGTTTATTCTTATGGCAAATATATTTTTGGTTAACCACTGTAATTTAATAACTTTAGACTCAATATAATTATTTGTGAGATAAGAAATGATTTGTAAGATATGTATTAGATAATTATGTGTGTTGATTTCAGCGATATGTGGACATACTCATCGTTCACACTCATAGTTTTTCTGAATATGAGTCAGTGAGGATGAGTCTTCAACTCCTAGACAATAGGGCACTCTGTGCCTTCATTAGCGTAGTTTAATTTAAAATAAATTAATCCAAGTAACTTAAACGTAACATAAAAAAAAAACTTTTACAGTTACCTGCAACAGGTAGGTACAGCTTCATACAATAGAATTGAAACGTCATCATGATCACAAATGAAAAAAAAACGAAGCATTTTTTACGATCAACAAATATCTGTCATACATTAAACTTCTAAATTCGCTATTTCTCTCACAAAAACGAAAAATAATAACACCAATAGATCAGAAATTAAATAATCATCAATCACTTCGCAAAAAGATACAAAAGCGTCCGCCTACTCATTAGAAAAAACATAATATTTGCTACTAAAGTTAGAGACCCATTGTTAGCGTCACAGTTCATTAGCAGAATCTTCGACAGAGTTCGCTAGAGGCCATTGTCATAGAAATTCGGGATGATGCAAACAGGACAGGTAAACATATCCATCACACTTGCGCCCTTACTTGGAGCTTTGTAACCTTTACGACGACTCCCGTGCGCGGGCGCACCTCCAGGAAACGATCAGTAAGACCATCCATCTTACAGTCACAATGAACATAAACACAATGTACAACACGGGATGTATTCCGTGAATGGAGGTATTTAATTACCTACTCCAGGCTAGTGATCCCACCAGTATAAATTAACCAAAAATACGGCACATAATAATTTCTTGAGGGGGACTTATTTCGGGAGTGGGCGGATGTGTGAATTGAGAGATTTGTCATAAAATATTTTCTTCCGGGACGAATATAGTTTCCTAAAGTTAATTAACTATTAAAAAGTGTGTTAAGTTAAAACCGTAAAATGTAATCACATGATATAAAGAGATATTCCTATAACCAATGTTGTCTAGTGTTTTGTGCGCTAAATACGAATATAATAAATAATACTGTGAAAAACGTACCTAACGCTGTTGTATGTATGACTTATATCCGTCTACGCTGGTTATCCTTGTATTTCACGAACAATTGACCAGAGCACTAGTCCCATGTCAAACATGTTTTATTGTGAATGTTTGGCCGGTGGAAACATAGGGTTTGATAGTAAAAAAAACCGGCAAAGAGGAAGTCAAGCCAAGTGGCTTGGTGGACTTGGATTGCAGGGTTCCGGAATGTATGTTACATAATAATGTAACAAACATCATCAACTATAAATTGGAGAACTACTCAGTACTCCTTGCCTAAATTAATGTAATTTAATTTTGATTAAAATCATTTAACAGAAACACTGCTAGGTTTTCAATATAATAATATTACATTCCGTTGATTCAATTATGAATATCCGGTGCATCCTTGTAACGTGTTAAATGAACTAATCGGATAGAATCATAGTCACATGTCGGAACATAAGCGTTAGTTTACTAAAGCATTGACCCGGTGGGAAACCGCTAAACTGTGATGATATATCATTTAACTCATTTGAATGTGTGCTAATACTAGCTTAGCTAGCTATCCCGGCAAACCTTGTTTTGCCAAAGTAAGAATATTGGTGTGCCCAGTCTGTCGCCCAATACTACCTATTGCGGTCCTGATATGGCCTTTTTTTTGTTGACGGGGGGATAATCCCTTCGGATTCCCCGTCGTCTGCGGGGACGACGATGACGATATGTGGTGAATCCACTAATAACCCCCCGGTGACTTCACCGCGCGGCGCCCCCGGAACACCCTGATATGGCCTATGTTCACCGTCTATTTGAATAAATAACTCTCGTAGGGGTTTGGCAAATTCTTTGGCTGATTCTCAGATCTGCACATTTTTTTTTATATAAAAATCAGTCTATGCGATCGTAGGTGTTCGTTGTCGCGACGAGTCGAAAATATTTGCTTTTATGAAAATTGATTGTATTTATGAAACTAACTGGTCCCAATAAAAAAAAGTTTTTACCATCAAAATTATCCCTGGTCTCTTCTATTGCCTATTTTTATCCCTGGTAGAAGAACCCCGATGAACAGTTGCATTTTTTTTTTTGGGAACACTATGACAATTTTCGAATTACTAGATGCCTTTGGAAAATAAAAAAATACCTATTATGAAATAAAATTATCATCAAAGGTTACAATATAACAATACAGACCTATGATAAATGTATGGGAAGATAAGCTAATTAATCACGCTATCCATGTTTTCTTTTTTTTTAAGTTTTCTTTTTGTAACAGAATGCCAATATATGACCGTGGCATGTGCATTGGCACTTATGCAATAAACGCTACATTTTCTCATGCATATTTAACACTTTTTCTTGAGGAACAGAAAGAAAATATTACAAACACATCATCTTTCACATATTGCAAGTCGATAATTTATGCAAATTGGTCTTCACTGTTGAATAAATAGACAGTTTCTTGCATGATTTCGATACCACAATAGGTTTGAGTTGTAACAAAGAGTGCGGTCCCTCATGCTATCATACCGCGGTCACAATGGAACCCTGCGCAGTCTAGACAATGGCTCTCAAGGAAGCTAGGACTCCGCGCCTCGTTAGGGTCTGGTGTGGGCAAATTATTGCGGTGTTTACCTCCGTCTACTGACTTGACGAGGAGATTGTGTTTAATGACGTAAACAATTGAGACAGTTTTTTGCAACAATTTATAACGATTGCTTTCGTTTTGTTGGGTTTCGACGGAAAAGTTTTTTTTAAATACGTACTGTTTCAATGTATGGGGGATTTCTCCAGAAACGTCAGATGTAGGGACCAAAATCGATAGTTTAAGTTAAGGAAAAAGAAGCAACGCTACTTTTTGTTCAAAGCTAAACACGAACTACGTCTTGCAGACCGACAACATCTTGAGGGGTCAGATAAATTCAACTTTCTCTGGTAAATTCATTTATTTACCAATACTTTTATGACACTGCAGTAGTAAAATATTTATTACGTATTACGTGTACAGCGAGAAAGTAGTTAGAATTACGGTATAAATAAATGTAATCTCAATAATAAAAAAAAATAAACTTGGGAAACCAGGGAAATGTCCCCAATATATGTAAGTATTTGATGTTCGATTTTTATTAGGTGCACCTGAAGTTGCCTTACGAATACGCTTGCTTTAAATAGTCTAAGTACTAACACCTTGTTAGGATTTAAGTTTTCTGAAGCCAACTTACGTCGGTTTCTCTTGTAGTTGTAATGTAGTCTTGTAGTGTGTCCCAATTAGCTACGATCAATCAATTTGCTGCAGTGCCTATCTATATACGTAGTTGCGATATACTTCAAAAATTTGTACAGAAAATCTGATGTTGCTTTGAAATGACACTGTTAATCCAAAATCTCTATCCTGCTAGCTAGCTCACAGAGCAAAGTATTATAACCCAGCAAATAAAAAAAACTGGAATTGTTTCACTCGGTCTGTCCTTAACTATACCTACCCACTTAACTCAATTAAAGAGTTATTGTTCCAAAGAGCTTTAAATAATTTTATTAGTTTACTAGTTGATTGTTCCATGTTATTAAGAACTAAACAACTTCTCAGAAGAATAAACGACGACGCAATCTCAATTACCTTTTCATAGTAAGGCTTCTGTCAATGTAAACATTCATAAAAGGAAGGCGTGTACTTACAATTTATTGCTCAGATACAAACGCACCGATGAATCAATGGTATATAATTATGTCGTACATATGTATCACCATTAATATGCCTACTACCTAGATATAGATACTCTGACTTTTATCATTTCGTAGTATAAAACCAAGCCGCTTTTCCGTTGTCTGTCCCTATGTATGTTTAAATCTTTAAAATTACGCAACGAATTTGAATGGGCTTCTTTTATTAGAGTGATCTCAGGTAAAGGTTTATATGTAATGTATGATACATATATCTCATATAATAGAGAATCATTGATGATGTTATTGATTTATATTATGACGTGAATCCACCCGTGCAAAGCCGGGCCGGGTGGCTAGTTGTAGATAAGTTTTCTGTTAAAATATTGTATACTTTTGCTGTACGCAGAAGATGTTACCGCAGTTTAAGCCGTTCTCTAGAGAATTTCGGATATACAAGACTGTACATTATTCTGTTTTACAAGCTATTATAATGTTTCTTTAAAAACGGATCATTAGTTCTCACGTGAAATAGTAACCAACGTTAATCCATCAAAACAAACTTTTTGATGCCTTTCCTTAAGTATAATAATAGTGCGACTCGAAACGTTTTATTATGTTGGATACTGCTTCGTGAAATGTTAGCATTTGCTCAGCAATTACCTACTTATGTAGCCTTGTTTATGTGTTTCAGATTAAAGTGCAACACTAATCTAAATTACTTTACGTTATTATAATTTTTCCTGGGAAATTGTTAGAGTATAAGGGGAGATAAGTAACCGGTGCGTGCGCAGAATCGATACATTGTTCTTCAGAATGAAAACTGTGAGAAAGTGCGTGAGAAAGAACGTCTTATAACAATTTATATCACTGTGTACGTGAGTGACCTTTCTTGGGTACAAATCTCGCATTAATTCACTTGGCAGTGAAGGTAATGTTATGGTGCTTCTGGGTTCGGAATTACGTTTTATTTTTTCACTTACTACATTTTGTCGTATTTTGTACCAATTTAAGTACAGATTAAACCTTTCGGGAATACATCTCGTCCATCAACGTGATAACTTCTTTTGTTTCAACTTCTGTTGTCTTATTTTAAGTGTCCATGAACGTGTTAAATAAATAAAACTAGTTGCCCCGCAATTTCATTCGCGTAGTTTCATACAAACTCTGTTTAAAATCTGTTTAGTAATGCGTCCCACAGGATAAGGATATGGGTAAATGGCTACTTTTGTGGGCGTCATTTCTCAGGCCCTAAATTATCGGTATATTCCATTTAAATCGGTTCTGTAGTTTTGACTTGAAAGCAAAACAGACAGATTTACTTTCGAATTTATAACATTAGTATGGATTTGCACTTTTCACGTAGTTTTTTTAATTATTTCTGTCTAGCGTTCTTTTTTTATGATTGCTGGCAGGCAAATGTTTGACCACCAACCTGTCTGGTGTTAAGCTGCGATGTGGTGTATGATGAAGCACGCTTGAGTATTAGGTACCGTATTAATACCAGCAAAAGAGAAATAGGGATTGGGAAATGAGTTATTCTGACCTGAGTCGCTGGCCGCTTACGCGGAAGGATCTACTGTTTTGTATCATTAGAATTATTTTATAAATCGCATAACTAGGTATGTACTTATTTTCATCCATTCAAAACATGGTTCTCACACTCCGCGAAATATTACAAAATGAGATGGACACCAGAGGCCAGAGGAACTTGATAAGCAAAGCATATTTTACCAAGCTGCGACTAGCTAGATTTAAAAAGTGTTACACCTCCGGCGCACAGAAAAGAAACTTGCCCCTTATTAGTTTAGTTCACGCCCGCTAAACGTATTTTCTTCTTATCTTTTGTTTGAAATTCTCTATTAGCTGTTTTAGGTAAACACACTACATGTACTAAACCCTAACTAACCATAAAAACTGCGAATCATCTTTCGTCCATTAGACTCCCAAACATAACTAAGTACTAATAACGTTTTTAAAAGAGAAATAAGTAAAATTGTCGGCTTGTATTAATTGCCAATATTGGCTCGCCGTCTTAACCAGATACGCCACGCGGAGGAAGGCACAAGACCGATGGTTGGATGTAGAGGCCTATGTCCAGTATTGGACGTCAGTGGGCTGACATGATGATTAATTTCAATGTTTTGTTCCGATAAATTCATACGTTTTTCGAACAAAATTGTTGTTTTTTTTCGCTAATTCATAATGTAAACGAAAGTAACACACACGTTTTTATTTATTTATATTAGACTTCTTAGTCTGTACATTTTTGTTAATAAATGTACATCTTGTGCCTACAATAACGAATCGTTGCCTAGAAACGTGAACCACGAGCGGACAAAGTGAATAGTTACAAAAGTTCGTAACAAAGCTAATTACCATTTAGTAATTGTGGAATGCAAGCTATGAGGTCGAGCTTTTGGTGTCAGGTACCAGCTCTAGCTATTGTACTATGTAGCTATTGCTGAAACTAGAAAGGACAAAAGGGCTGAGGGCAATAAAGCGCGACGCCATTCCCGTTCGTGAGGAATATTGTACATTTTAGGTAAATTACCGTTTGATTTCACCAAGCCTACCTAATCATTGGTGAATTGGTAAACCTATGTAGTTATATACCAATTAAAAAGTAACCTCTGGAATCTTTGAAATTTGGTTGAACCCACATATTAACTTGATCCCATGTTAAGTAGATAAAGAGTAAAGTTTTTGGAGTTTGAAAACTCCCCATCCGATATAGGTTAGGAGAAGGTATACGCGTTTGATTAATTTAAAGACCTGACGCGCAATGAACATAAAATTGTAACTGCAAGTCACAATTGTCACGTTTATTAAACAGGCCACTGTTCCCATTTGAACCCGTGTAAATTTGTATGGGAATGTTCGTTTAAAATGCAATGGGAAGTGACAATAATGGAAGTAGAATTAGTTTAAATTACAGCAGGCAAAAAATAACCACCATTTACAATGAAAATCTATCTGTCAAACATAGTAGATAACGAAAGAGATGCAACTACTTTATTCTATGATTGTTCGTCTTAGAACCCGCTCTTTAGTAGGATTAAAAAAAAACTCCTCATTAGATGTGACATCGGTAAGTCCCGATGACAAGGAAAATATTAACCGTTAAAGTTGTAGCATTCCGTTATTACGTATGTCTACAAATCTTTCTAATGCTAAATACCGATCTAAGTTGATACTTACGTCAAATAGCTACTGATAGTTTTACGATCAATTCGTAGGGGGGTAAATTTGAAATAAGCTTTGTGAATATAACAAAGCTCTCATAACTATAGTAAAGTGATTACAATTGCTTCAGACTTTTTTACCAGTCTAATTTAAAATGTCCGATAGATTTCTTCATTATATAACACCTGATCCCTTTTCAACTAATTCGTGCTATAAATCTCAGTCAGTAAAAAATAGGACGTAGCCGGGGTCTTCTTAGATAATATTAGTAGGTACCATAAATCATTGGGCAATCAAGGGAAGCCCTTTTAAACAGAGTAGGGAGACAGTATAAAACTTATAATCTCTAGCTTCCGTAAGATAAGATTAGAAGCATATGCACACAGATTTAGGAAACTGTTCAAATATACTCCAAGGTATAAAACCGATTTTTATATCAAATCAAAAACTAAAGAGCGCGGAAGAAAAAACCAATGATGATAATGTTTTCTTCAATGCCAAGAGATTCATTGAATGTCACATTGGATTTCTATTAAAA
>SJJU01014269.1:0-18629 GCA_012932125.1 Conopomorpha cramerella
CTGATGAAAAATTGTCAAAATCATTTTTTTATAATTCAACAAATTCTTTTCAGTATTGTTATTAGATATCTTACAACTACCTGAAATTTTGTCATTTTATCCGTGGTGATGTGGTTGTTATAAACATGTACCAATGATAGGTTCTGTTTATTCGCATAGTGGTAAGTTAAGGTTTGATTTCTGGAAAAACTCGCTATTCTGAACAACAATTTTTTTGTTCTAAAACAGAATAAAAACGAAATAACCAAGTGAACTTTTTAAATGACTACGGAAGAGATGCATGAGGCCCGGTATTAAGAATTTCCTAAATAGTTTCATTCACGATATCCAACGGCTATTTGCGTTAAGCCGATGAAGATTCTTATTATGCTACGTAGGTATAATGTTTCGTACAACGATAAAAATGTAATCAATAGAAAATTAACCTATATCTGAGCTATGTTTCCCTGGTACTAATTTAAGAAGCCAACGCCCTTACCACGGATAAGATGGACCTATATTAACTATAGGTACTATTGACGTTATGATAATTTTGCAATTTCAAAATGTGAGTTTTACAATTTTGAAAGGAAAATATTAAATAATGCTCATAAACAAAAACTGTCTGTTACTTAATTGAGGGGAATTGGGGGGAGGTTTCTTGGTGATAGGTGCAGGTAAGTATCAGCCATTTATCAGCAGACCCTAGAACCTAGGGTTTCAAATGGTGGCCAAGTGAACTGACCAATATTGATCAGACAGAAAAAAGAATTCTGATCTTGTTTACCACATATCTTTATTAATTATTTAGAATATTTAATAACAATGTCTAAACCACCCACTCTTTGATGCGTATAGAAGCTAGCTTTGGCCAAAGCGTACAAGTTATACCACAACAGTCGTACAGGCGCATTAATAACATATCTGATCAGAACAGTGATGATAAAAAACCGCGTAAAAAAGGAGGGTTAGAAAGTTAGGGCTCACAAAATGTCTGCCAGCTAATAATGTAGTTCTACTACAAAATAACGTAAATCTATTTTTAAATCGTCAATGTCACATGCCTAGTCTAGTTACTTCTTCGGAACTTATCAACACCAAAATTGCGAAAAATATTAAACTCAATTTGTTTATGCCAACGCCCAGTTCGTACTTGTATTCAAGAGGTTAGTGGTTGTACGTGTAATTTGTTCGGTCGATGAGTATCCGGGCTTCAGGCCTCGGGAATCTGTCATTGAACGGCTCTCTCCTGGGCTCCGACATTAGGACGCTGGTCGCGTTCACTATGAAGTCTTGGTTGGCCGGGGAGCCTAAGTACGAGAACATGGCCGGGAACCGTTGCGTGCCACAACTAAAAATACGAAAAAAAAACATATTTTACAAGTTAAACTGTACAGTGCAAGTGAATAGAACACGTGGAAGAGCACGTCTCCTAAGAGAATGGCCTTACGGCGGTGCACCGGTAGAGCTTGTTTATTGAACGTAGTGTAGAGGACTTATGTAGACGACTCTTTTCTAAATAAAAAAAATATTCTCCTGGTGAACGGAAAAGGTGATGTAATGGGCCGGGTGAGTAAAGGTCGCCCCAGAAGGACATATACAGACCAGATTGGTGATGTCCTGGCCGAAGGTGGCGTGAAAAGTACTGGAAACCGGAGGTCATGTATGAAAAGATGTATGAATGTAGATGAAGCGAAAGGGGTATGTCAGGATCGTGACAAATGGAGATCTGTAGTCTCTGCCTACCCCTATGGGAGACGTGAAGTGTATGTATGTATGTGAAAAGCTTTAGTGCCAGCTTTCTTCTGAGTTTTTCAGACTTACATTTTCAGTCATCCAAAGAACTCCTGTGAGAAATTATGAAAGAATAAAAAGAAAATATAAAACGTACCAGTAAACTGGTACTACAACACTTACGCTTTCCTGAGGCCCCATGAAGCCAAGCCCCAGACAACGCCATCGCTGACTGCGGGAGCGCCGGTGTCTCTCTGAAATATACACCACATTATAAAAGCTTTTATGCTAAAAACCGTCTAGGATTCGATGCGAGAGCAAACTGACTTGAGTTTCGTTTTATAAGGTAAAATTAAACAAAATAGCCCGCAGTTTTCCAAATGGTTTCTACAGGCTATGAGCTGGCAACTTCCTTTGTAACTTTTTATTGTGATAAATGTGGTCGAAGGGTCGTTGTGAGGTCGTTCCCTTTTTTTGATTCTCTATGGGGGACAGACGTGGGTGTATGTACATGTACCCAAGCAAGCGGGTTGGGCAACCGGTTTGTTTATCTACTATATAAAAATAAGTCGAGTTTTCCTCCCTGACGCTATAACTCCAGAACGCACGAACCGATTTCCACGATTTTGCATTAGTTGGAAAGATCTCGGGCTCCGTGAGGTTTATATTATAGGCAAAGAAAATTCAGGAAAAGCGTCTGTGGTCCAGTTGGTCGGATACTTGACTAGTAACCGGGAGGTCCCGGGTTCGAGTCCGGCTACTGGACGTGTACCAATGGGACTCTTTTCCAGAGCCTATGTACGCAACGCAACGCTCGTACGGTGAAGGACAACATCGTGATGAAACCCGCACACCACAAGGTGTGTGAACCCGATAACGGCGATGGGCTCACCCCCTGTCACGTTGGGTTAAATACGCTTGGTGAACCGTGGGTACTTGCTTTAGCAAGTGCCTCTGCCTAGCCCTCTTTGGGATTAAAGGCGTGAAGTGTAAAATTCAGGAAAAAATTCAACAGAAAAGCGGGTACACGAAACGAACCCATCTGGTGGCGAAACGGAGTTCGCCAGGTTTGCTAGTTAAGTATATTTTAATAACGAGGATAAATGTTGGACAGAAAACTCACAGTGCAAGGTGCCCGTCTCCCGAATTGCGAGACGCAGATGAAATTTTCAGTCACCTGAACCCCGAAATTCCTAGTAATGTTGTTACAAGTCACCAGATCTACCAGCGTGGAGTAGTACTTCTGAAGTGTTTTCTCCTCATTCACGTATAAGCCGTCTCTCTGGAAAATATCGTAGTGTAGTAGTAATAAACATTTTAAGCTGAAAATGTTGCAACTAATAATAATAATAATAAAAGATGAAGTAAAGATTTTCTAGAGGCCTAAGGGATTTCTCTAGTAAAGGGAATGGAGCATAATGGATTGCCGATGGGTCGCTGTCGGACCGCTATCCTGTCCATGCAAACTCCATCCAAAAGTAACCCATATAGGAAACCCCCTAAGGACGTGATTGTAGTTTATATTATGTACGTTAACCCTTAATCAAACAAAAGCTAGTATATTCCCACTTGACTATCACATACTTTGAACCTTATGATAATTCCAATGAAGACATTCACTTCACTGGAATTATCTAAAAATTTCAGAGAAGTTAACCCAGAATAATCACGTAAAGTATGTAACACTACAGGACACATACATGCCTATGAGTTTATGATGAACATCACCTAGGTTTATGTGATGGAGTCGGTAATTAGAATAACAAACGTCAATAGAGTCCAAAATCCATCAGAAAAAGACCTAACCTTGTCTGATTAAGGGTTAAATAAATAGTAGCGGGCAGGAAACGAGTATAACAAAGTTCCGAAGAATACTTGGCATTTCCCCCAAAATGATCCCCCGAATGGAAATAATTGGGGGAGGTCCTCGACCAGCAGTGGACACCATGTAGCTGATGGTGGTGAGGATGATATTGTATGTAATTTACCCGGTCAGCTCCCCAGCTGGTTACCCAAAAGTCCGAAAATGGTGGCATCATTATTCTGTTCGGTATATCTGCAGCGTGGAGTTTGTGTGAAAACCTGAAAATTAATATACATTATTACGTTAAAAGAAAGGAGAAGAATCAGAAAAAGAGGTACGAGATTGAGCTGATGAGCTTCGTAGGAGAGCTAACCGAAGCGAAATTGAGGAATAGGGGCCTGCAAAAAAACAGCCGCTTAGGCTGAATAGAAGGCTAATATTTCCTGGAAAATGAAGGAATCTACTTCCGGAGTAGCCTTCCCTAACTTTTGCCAACTTCAGTTGAGTCATGTACCTAGTTTATACATATACGTAAACAATGGCAGGTCCGGGTTTTTGTACGCAAAAAAAATGCATTTCACCTCAAATCACGATCCAGCAGTAACATAGCCAGATCGCAGTCTGGGTTGCTCCGGATGCTCCACTGTGGATGCTTCATCACCTCCTGAATCTTGGTGAGCTGACCACCTTCGGTGACGAAACGGGAGCCAGCCCGGACGCGAAGGTGGCTGATGCTTTGAGATCTGAACACAGAAAAGAGAATTTGGCGGTGGCAATTGTATGGTTGGTTTTAGAAAACGCTGATTTAGTTAGGCGAAAACAAATTTGAAAGGGATAAAAAACATCGAGCTAAACCAAAAGAAAAGTGTTTATGATGAATTACTGCATCTCTAAAATACTATAGTTTAGAACGAATAATGATATGTGTAGTCAGAGATATAAATCCGGTGCCTGAAATGATGCGGGAAAATGCAAGCAAGGGGAATAGTAAACTAATACGGGGTAAATGTAACTTTACGTATTACTGATTTTTTTGATATTATTAATGAACTCGAGTTATGAGTTTGCTACATCAGTTACCCCAAAGGCTCGGCAGAGATGGGGATCCAGGGTTATAAAGTCAAGTCATAGATGTTGGTATTTTTATGCACTATGAACAAGCTTAAAATATTGTCTAATATTAAGCAGCGATGTGGTGTACGATGGAGATTATTCATTAGGTGCCTATTTACCCGCGACTTGAATAACTCCAAACTATACTGCGCAGGAAGACGCCGGCAAGTCATTTCATCCTGACGGTTCAACAAGATGTAATCAACAAATCTCAGTATTTTTGCACACGCATTCAGGCACTATTTTCAACTAGGAGGTGTTACGTAGTTTCTCTAAAGCTCCATCGCTTGTTGTAAGTGTCTGTAGCTGCCCATTCAAGGTTGATAGTTGGATTCGGGGAGAGATCTGTTTCTCGAAGTTATTCTAAACGAATAACTTGTCTAAGGTAGGTTTAGATTAGAATTGTTCATAACTTCGACCCATAGAGGCCATAGCCATCTATGTACTATAACCGGAGGGGTTTTTAACAAGGATGTATGACATGACTTTTTTTTTATCCATGTTAGTTTTAAGACCGAATCAGCAGAAGCTCCATTGAGATTATTAAGCTAGGCCATGGTTTCAGCTATGACTACTATTTTATAGTCATTCTATTCAATAGGTATTTGGCTCTATATAATCACTTCATACAAACTGTTAGGTACGTCTAAACTTCAGCCTTTTCATGAAACCCGTTTTCCGACTTTGTTTCATCTCTTATCAAATTCAATTTCACGCGTTGAGTTTAATAAAGTTAACTTCTTACTTTTGTAACTTAGTGTCGATTGTACAGGCTCGCTGATTGGCAAATATTGTTTTTCCACTTTCTAGGATCACTTTTAACAAATACGTGTTGGTAGTATTTTTCAACGCAAAATCATAAAAAAAAACATTTTATATTGTAAGAGCACCGTACATGCGATTGGGAGTTTGCAAAAAATATTGGACACCTGACATCGAAAATACCTACTCCATTCTATTAAAACGGAAACTGTATAATATAAAAATCCTTATACCCGTAACTACTTTTGAGGGTTTATGCCCAATTTTCAAATATGAGCTATGTGTCTTAAACGCTTTGAAGACTCAGTTCATAAATGCAGGTCTGCATTATTTTTACCCTGCAGTACTGTGTCCTTAGAATAATTGGAAAAGGGATCATCAGAGAGGTATAGGAGTTTTAGTCTGTAGAAGTCTGAAACTACCTCGTCGTCGTCCTCATGACGGCGGGGTCTCCATGAGGATTTACGCAAATTATCCATCTGCAAATCAAAATGTTGTAAAACTTTTATTCCAAAATATTTTATTCAAAATTGTTTTTTTTTATATAATAATATTCCTATAGCCATCTCTGCCAAACCCATAGTTTAACCGTAATGTGGTGTTAGCGGGATAAAAATATGATATTAAAAACGCAAACGAGCCACTCACTTCCAAACACAGTTGGCTGTGGTGACAACAATTCTCGGGTTAAGAATGGCGCCGGAGCACCAGTGCTCGTCATGTTTCTGGATTGAGACCACATAAGGGAAGTCTTCTATAAACGCATCCCTTCCAGATATAAGACGCCGAGTGTTTGCCGCAAGAATTTCTTACAACGGACAAAAATAAAAAACGAATTAAACACAGGTTGTTTTATTTATTTTTTAGTTTCAGAATTAGTTTTTGCCGGTTTGGGCTTTACCTTTTTTCTTGCGTGGCAGTTCACCCTTTCGTGCTTGTTTCTTTTTTCCCTTGTTGCTCCTTCCCTTGCCGCGCTTGCTTCTCAACTGGGATCGCTTCCTCTTCCTCTGGGCTGGTCTTGAGCCCTGTCGCTGCTTGCTAGCTCGTTTAGTTCGGAGTTTTGAAGATTTACCTTTGCGTTTAATGGATTGTCCTTTAGCGTTCTTGGTCCTGTTGCGGACGTTCTTCTTCTTGCCTTTTCTTGCCTTACCCTTATTATTGGACCGTTTGATTGGGCTTTTCGATGTGGGTTTCGATGGTCCCACTTTCACTGACCTCCTAACTCTGACTGATAACGGCGGTACGTCTGCTAAATCCTTCTTCAGTCTCGGTAGCTGTTCTACATGGTGGTCGAGGGGAAAGAAAGGACTTTGAGGGATGTCAGGAGCTTGTGTTTCAGTGTCAGCCACGGAACCAAAGGCTGTATAACTTTTACCTTTGCCTAAGAGTTCTTTTTTCTTCAATAATTTCTTCTTCAGAGCAACTTTGCTCCATATGTCGACGGTTGGGTGTGCTTCCTTGGCAATAGGAGTCACTTCATTACCCCCATCGATTTTACTTGCTTCTTGAGATAGAGCATTTCTTAAAATTAGTATAAATATAAACGGCAAAGCCTTCATCGTTTGCCGGCGGATTTGGCAATGCTGATAAGGGCAAAAGGAAACGTTATTGATTTTTTTGTTATTACTTTCAGATTTTTATGGCCAACCTTCAGATAAGTAGTGCTTGGCCGGGGTACAGTAGCAACCGAGACAAGTTGAGGTTTCAAATATATCGAGCGAATTTACAAGGAAATTATCTTACCTGAAACACGCCTTAATCAATCAGACACCGTTACAACTTACGCTTGCTTAATATTGGCAGTATGTTTGAAAGAAGGAGAAACACTATGCACTGCATAAACATTACAAAAATGAATAGTTACAGATAAATTCATCTGCTCATTTTCTCAGAAATGCGGTGTGAAATCGCTTTCACAGTTTCTCTATCATATTATGATAAAACTGATAGGATTCGCTGACAATTGTGTCCTCCTAAGTTTCCCAAAACTACATCAAAGTTAGACTACGTTTACTAGTCCACTTCTCGCCTTTTAAGTCCAAAGTGGGGCAAAAGGGCCCTCGATTCACCAAGCATATTTAACCCAGCGTGACAGGTGGTGATTCCATCGCCATTATAGGGTCGCACAGCTTGTGGGGTTTGGGTCTCATCACGATGTTGTCCTTCACCGTAAGAGCGTTGAGTTGCGTACATAGGCTCTGAAAAAGAGTCCCAATGATTGGTACACGTTCAGTAGCCGGACTCGAAACCGCGACCTCCAAATTGCGAGTCGAGTATATGACCAACTGGACCACAGACAATGTACTACTATTATACAAGTTAGTTCACTGAAAATTTGAAACAATTAATCGATTCTACGAGTGTCTAAAATAGTGTACAAGATATCACAAATTACATTTGATTTCAGAAAAACATGAAATGTGCGAAAGTTGGTACATGAAATGCGAATAATTCCATTCTGTTTATTTCCTAGACCAGCGCGAAACAACAGAACATTATTTAATAAATCAATATTGAATTTCTGCCAGTGTCGATTACTGTTTCAAAGATATTGCGATTTTTATACTGACCAATCATTTGGATTCTCTTATGCGTCCAACATCAAGAACATTTTAATTCATTTCCAAAAAACAATACATTGCCTTAGTTACATACAGCAATAGTACTTGCTTTTCCGAAAATCATTGTAGCTGTAGATGGTGAAGCCTCTCTAAATTGTTCAAGGGTCCAATCCAATGAGATTTCTTAAGATCCTAATGGATGGTCCAAGATTTTAGCCTTGAGTTCTTGCGAATATTCAAGATCATAGAAAAATAATCGAGAATTAAGTTGTTAAAAATTTGAGTCGTTCAATTTCTCAGTGCAGAAAATGTTCGAAGAGATATTTTTAGTTTTTGATGAAATAATTTAAACCCCAACCCCCTTATCTTCTTTAGAATAATAATGGATCTTTAAATGTGTCGCTAACCGCATAACAACAAGAACTGCTGGACCATAATCCATATTTTTTTTTTGTTGTCCTAATTAATGTCAGGAAACGACTCTAATTCTTGAAGAAATAAATGTTGGATTACCTAACGATATTGTAATTTTTTTCTTTGTATTTATAGCAAATCGTCCGTATCGTATTTAAAGCATTCTAAGTCTGCATTATTTTTACCCTGCAGTACTGTGTCCTTAGTATAATTGGAAAAGGGATCATCAGAGCCATAGGTGGGGGTAGGATGGCGGGGTCTCCATGAGGATTTACGAAAATTATCCATCTGCAAATCAAAATGTTGTAAAACTGTTATAAATAATACTGTAGTAAATTATAAAATTGCACGGGAAACTACTCTAATTCTTGAAGAAATGAATGTTGGATTACCTAATAATATTGTAATTTTTTCCTTTCTATCGTCCGTATCGTATTTAAAGCATTCTAAGAGGTTTGAGGAAAAAGTGTAATTACGGCAAAATTACTTACGGTAAAAAAACTTTCAAAAAAGAAAAAAGAAAAAGGCATAGCATGACCTAACTACCAAGTTACATTCTGAAATTGCTATCTACATACAATCCACTTCGTTTTTAACTTCACCTCACACAACTGAGTCTTCTTAGCTAAAAATGTATACCTTGAGATACATGAAAAACCTAATATGGAAAGCCTGAAGCATTATTAAGCACTCTACAAAAAATCTGGTATTAAAAGAAATTAAAATAGATCCTCGAGAAAAAGATAAGACTTAATTATTTAGCAATAAATATTTACTTATCGATGATTAAAGATAATTCTATTTTAAAATCAAGAAGCCAAGTTCAATTTTCTTTGAAATTCGTAGTTTTAACCTTTGGCCGGGTTCAGAAAGCGAAATCGATTTTGCCTCAAATAGTGATTACGTTAATGCAGATAAACAGTGCCAACGATACTAGAGTTCCTTTACATTCCATTAGTGGTAAGCACTACTGACCTAGATGGGAAATGAGTCCTAAATAAATGGGTATAAAATAAAACAATACTAATATTATTACATTCTAGAAATTTCTTGCTGTTGACAATGTTGGTATATTTTGACTGTATCGCGCTAGCTGCTCTTCTGTTAACTTCGGCAATTCCTTTCTCCCGGAAATCGTCTTCACTGGCTTCTTTGTCCGCTGTCGTCCTTTTATCTTCACGACAGATTTGATTTTTTTGGGCTGTTGTCCAGATACTTTCATGACGCCTACCATCTCTTTCACTCGACGAGGATTCTGACCGCTACGTCTTCTGATGCCCGCCAAGGGTAATTTATCTGAAACTTTTATTTTGTGTTCAGTTTGTTTCAGTTTGCTTGCAGTTTTGTCAACATGGATTTTAGGTTTTTTGTTGAATCCTTTTTTAAAACTAGCTCTATTTCTTTTGTTTTGCGAGCGGGCAGTTTTGCGCTTTCTATTGATGTTGGTTTTTTTAGCTAGTTTACCTTTAGGTTTTGATTTACGTAGTCGTTTGTTGGGTCGTTTTTTGAGTTTTTTAGCTTTACCTCTACCCTTTCTTAGCTTATTTCTTCCCTTGGCGATCCTCTTAGCCTTGTTCTGACGTGTTGCTTTAAGCTTATTTGGTTTACGCGGTTTAAGATTTCGTTTTACATTGTTAACTGTGATTTTGGCCATTGACATTTTCTTAATTGCACTTTTGGTAGTATGTAATGCTTTTGTGGTACTTGCTATAGAAGGTTTCATTTTAATTGAGCTTAAGGATTGAATGCTGCTTGAAGTTCTTGTTACAGAGTAAGTAATGCTTGCTGGTGATTTCTTTGCAGTGCTATTCTGTGGTAAAACTGAGTCAGCCGATCTCTTAGACCTTGACAGCATTGTTTTATATCCACTTAGGAATTTTCTTACTTGTGATCGACGTTCTGGGAGATACTCGTTAGGGAAATAATTGCTCTCTGGAATGTTTAGTCGTCTGTGTGAATCGAAGACCGGGAAAAGAGTGTACTTTTTCTCCAAATTCTGTGGAGTGGTCTTCACCTTTGTTGTGAGAGCTCGCCGCGCAGAGTTCCATACTGCAATTTTTGGGTGGTATATTCTCACATATTTGTGTTTGAGAAGATCTGTTGTGTTTCTTGTTTTAAATTGTCCTGCTATTGAGTCCTGTATAACTAAAGCCAATAATATAAATAAAGCCCTCATGTTCCAACATTTGCGTGGAAATGTTTTCGCAGAAACTAGATTTGCTTCCATATTCGAATTTTATTACCTACTCTATACATATAATAATATGGTGTTGTAACTCTCTGGTAATGGTGTTAATAAAAATGGCATTTTATTGCAAGATACATTATTTTTTCAGACAAAGGTGCTATCGAAGTTTTGACATGAATAAAACATTATTTAATAAAAAGATAATAGTTTTATTTACACTTACATCAAAATGTGAAAAGAAATCTTTTCAGTTTTTTACATGCTGATCTTAGACTATAACAAATGTTACAAAAAACGTTGTCCCTTCTTTTTAAAAAAATCGTATGGCTAGTAGGTATTTCGGAGCCTGCGACATACTGACTACAAAGATCATTTTTTAATGAAACGCGCACAGACATTATAACTCAATATTGTTCACCGGGTATATCGGCGCGAATACAATCAAAGACAAGCTCGGGCTTACCTTTGGTATTTTACTCGACGTTTCTCGAGCGATAAGCTCGAGCTTGTCTTTGATTATATTCCCGCCTATATACCCGGTGAACAATATTGAATTATACTGACTACAAGCCTACACTAACGCACAAAGTTCCCGCATCATGCGCCCCTAATCCTGACGACAGAACGTTAATGATCCTACCCTAGTGTTTGGGTCTAATCTATTTTAGGATAGTTGGTGCCAGTATTTTCTTGGCCGCCGGCTTAGTGACCCGACCACGGACTCACGCTAGCTCGCAGAGTTCTTACTTCATGCTACCCTAGTCTTTAGGTCCAATCTTTTTAAAAGTGGCTAGTTGTGCGGCTAGTTGGTGCAGTATTTCCTTGGCCGCCGGTGTGGTGACGTCACTCTGAGCTCGAGACAGTCTCACCACGCGGCCGCACTCGCGCACGAAGTACTCCAACTCAGACTCCAGTTGGCCGTTGTTGTCACCTGGAATTATCCACTTTGTGTTACAATTGGGATTTTGGAAGGTCCTTGTTTCTCTTAGTTATGACAAATGGCGCTGGCTGTATTAAGGGGAATTAATGTTAACGAAATGACTAACTTCGAGCTGTGAGTATTGAAGCTGGCAGTAAATTGTTATATTGTTTCTTTACATGTCACAAAAGTCTGTAGTTTAAATAACTTACCCAAATAATTATAATTGTATTAAAATATCTGGACACCTACTAGCGACATCTAGATAAGACATTTTTGGAGTTTGAAAATCCCCCATAGGAGTTATAGGTAACTGTAGTCTGTGTTTGCACAGACTTTAGTTCTGTTACACCTTTGTTTGGCGGATGTTTCAAATAAAATACAGAAAACTGTATCGTTTGAATCTCAAATACGGTACAAAATTCGATCAGAATCGCTAGAGACACAAATGTAGAGTGATACTACTACTCTGCGATTTTCAACCATTTACACAAAGGTTGCAATAAAAAAGAAGACTAGCTGAGCAAATGCCCACGGTTCACTCGCGCGTACTTAACCCAATGTGACAGGGGGTGACTTGACTCATCGCCGTTGTAAGGTCCACACACCTTGTGGTGTGCGGTTTTCATCACGATGTTGTACCTACTTCACGGTAAGAGCGTTGCGTTGCGTATACCTTGAGCCATCCTAGCGCCGGACGGTTGCAAGCACTTGTTGGTAAGTCGCGCGAGCTGCGAGCGCTCCGAGCTGAAGGCCTCGTCCAGCTCGAACAGCTCCAGCGGCGGCGGCGGCGGCTGACGGAACGTTGGCGGGAACACCTGGGAATGATCACATCACAGTCATCATTAGCCACATAACGTCCAATGCTGGACGAAGGCCTCCCCCAATGAAATCCGTCATTTGGTGTGAAATGCCAGTAATCGCCACGCTTGGCAGGCGGGTTGGCGATCGCAGTGGTGTTGTGGTTTAACTCACAGAGGGCGCTGCTGCCCGTTCTCTGGAGAGCTCCCTCGGTCGCCTCTTACGACCGCCATGACGGGAAAAGTTGGGCTGGGGTGGTGACACATGTATTCTATTCGCCGTCACCACACGGCTATGACGTCACGCACGTCGCCATACATCACAGTACATAGTACAAAACAAAGTCGCCTCCCGCTGTCTTTTTTTACACACAATGAAAAAGCATTTGACCAAGGTCTTTAAGTCGCGGGTGAATAGGTACCTAATGAACAAGTGTGCTCCATCGTAGACCACATCGCTGCTTGACATCAGGGAGAATGGTGATCAAATCCTGCCTGATGTTAAGCAGCGATGTGGTTTACGATGGAGCACATTCATGGAGCCTGTTCCTATGTATGCTTAGATCTTTACAACTACGCAACGGATTTTCAAGCAGTTTTCTTTAATAGATAAAGGGACTCCTGAGGAAGGTTTATATGTACAATACATGCATACAATAGCAGAGATATCTTAATAATATTATAAATGGGAAAGTGAGTTTGTTTGTTCCGCTTTCACGCCGTAACTACTGAACCGATTGCTTTGAAATTTTACAGACGTATAGTTAGAAGTCCGGTTTAAATAATAGGGTACTTTTTATCCCGGAAAAAATGAAATTCCCGAAGGAAAACAAAAATATTCCATTATACCGCAATATAACCGGAGTCCAAGCGAGCAAAGCCGCGGGCGGAAAGCTAGTAATGTATATTGGGAAAACAATGTTTACCGGGTCAGCTAGTCTATAAAAATAAGTCGGGTTTTCCTCCCTGACGCTATAACTCCAGAACGCACGAACCGATTTCCACGGTTTTGCATTCGTTGGAAAGGGCTCGGGCTCCGTGAGGTTTATAGCAAAGAAAATTCAGGAAAAAATCCAACAGAAAAGCGGGTAAACGAAACGAACCCATCTGGTGGCGAAACGGAGTTCGCCGGGTTTGCTAGTTACTTATAAATTATACGGCCATTTCAAAGTGTGATTACACCAATGGGTCGATTCTCAATCGACGGCATTCATCAATGGTTGAATGGATTAGTCGACTTCGATCAATAGTTTCTACCAGTCAATCAATTTAGATCGAGGATGTCCGAGGTTCAATCGACCCTTACAAAGAGTATGGATTAGTTTACAGTACCTAAATATGTTTTATTTTGTTATATGAGATGTTTGACAACAGACTATTATTTATTACTAGCTGCTCCGGCAAACATTGTTTCGCCAATATACATTATATTCGCAGCGCACGCAACGGAAGCCCTGAAGTATGAATAATTTTCCCCGTTTTCTTCACATTTTCCATTATTTCTTCGCACCTAATAGTTGCAGCGTGATGTTAAATAGCCTATAGCCTTCCTGGATGGTCTATTCAACACAAAAATAATTCATCAATTCGAACCAGTAGTTCCTGAGATTAGTGCGTTCAAACAAACAAACTCTTCAGCTTTATAATATTAGTATATATTATTATTACCACTATTTGTAGCGCAACGGTAATAGTACGACAATGGCACTACGTATGGGCTACTCTACATCGCTCCTTTCTAAGTAATTTAATATCCTAGGTCATTCCGGTACGGTATTGTATTGTATTGCATATTCAAACCTGGATCTTTAACTCTGGATCTACAATGATTTAAGACTCAGAACATAGGGAATAAAGATATTTTTATACATGAATGTACTTACTGCCAACTGTAAAGGGGGGAACGGAGTCTCAAACTGCGGTGCTATCAGGCGTAACGGCTCATGTTTGACTCCGAGCGCATCATACAGCCCTAGTACTTCTGGAACTGGAACACATACAAGCCGCATTTTAAGAAATAACCTGAAAATAGCCTTTTCCGAGTTTTTTTAAGTTAACTGCGTTGGCAAAAAGATTGTTGTATCAAACCCGTTTACCATTGGTACAGTCGGACAATAAACAATCTGATCTACCACCCTGCGGTTCAAATTCATATAAATGTCATTAGACATAAGGTTCATTCTTTAATGTCACAATATAAGAACTCTACTTTATGGGTGTTTTAGTGACACAGGAAGTATCATCAACACTGATAGGCTACTTTCTTGGTGGACATTACATTGAGATGACGTACTTCAGCCTGTGTGAAACACAAGAATATGCTTGTTACTGGCGTGACTTTAGGACGATTATTGTAAATATCAACTAATCTGTCAACTGTAAAAAAAGGAAAAAAATTGTCCTAAAACCATTCCTGTAGGTCTGTCCTGTCCACAAGAAAAGTTAAAGTGAAATCAACCAAACAACGAAGGTGAGCTGAAAGCTTATCTTTGATTAATTCCGCACCGTAATACCCCAGCATAAACTTTTAACACAATCTCAGAATATCATCAGCCCATACTTGTCCAATTCTGCTGCTGCCCACTGCTGAACATCCTCTCCAATTTCACGCCACTGTGATCTGTTTACGACTTCTCGTATCCAGCTTCTGTCTGAACGTCAGTACGCGTTTCTTTAAAAAAGTGATTTAAGACTTACGTGCACAAAGATTCAATGAGAACAAGTTCCAAGTGAAAAGCGAATGGGGGTGAATGCCGACGAGGCTCGGCGGCGGCGCTGAGGCGGGCGCCGGCAGAGGCAGCTTGCTCAGCGTTATAGTGTCCCCGATTGTGCGGTACGGGTTTATCTGGAGATACACAATGACTTTCACTTATATATCGCATAGTTATAATAAAAAGGACCGAATACGATTTTGTAATTTAAGTTTTGTATATTTTATGTTAAGGTTCAATTTCATAAAATGACACATTTTGTTTTGTGTCACTTTTGTTCTCACAGTGCGATACAGGGTTACTTGTAACTCGACGTATTCCTGGTACGGGGTGATAGAGGAGTTAATAAACCTCCATATGTATGGTCGGAAATTAATGGTTCTTGAGATATTGACTTTTTTGAATATTTTCTAGAAATTCCCAGAATCTTGCATCAAAAAGTTTGCAAAATAAAAACCATGAGTTATTTACTGTGATTCTTTATTTATTTATTAATTGTAAACTCACGTTTAACTATACTAACTATAAAAACCAAAAGTAAAACAACCAAACTTAATAAAATCGACGGAAATAAAATTTAATTTTTTAAAACTTTGTGCTTATAATGAGAAAACATATGCTCTATTTTTATTTCATTGCATTTTAACTCCTCTATCACCCCATACCAGGAATACGTCGAGTTACAAGTAACCCTGTATATGGCTATTTTGGTGGCGAGAAATCACATTAAATATTCCGCATTCAGATGGCAAAAGATCATGGTAGGTTAATATGGACGCAATGCGGGATTTATGGGGCATATAATAAAAGGTCTTAACAGGCAGACGGAACTATAAAAAATATTATCAAAAAAGGTATTTTAAGTACTTGATTCTAGGGTATGAAATTATGTTTCATTGATGACAGTTTTTTTTTAAAACACTTTATATTTAGCCTTTGTTGAATTAAATAAAGTTCTTTACTCCCTGCCTTTCGATTCTCGACATGAC
Source organism: Conopomorpha cramerella (assembly GCA_012932125.1). NCBI lineage: Eukaryota > Metazoa > Arthropoda > Insecta > Lepidoptera > Gracillariidae > Conopomorpha > Conopomorpha cramerella. The sequence continues at coordinate 15,975 of SJJU01014269.1, forward strand.
GACGACGGCTGCTATATTATTTCATTACCGATTTAGTGTCAATGTGATTACGCTGGTGATAATAACTAAAGAAGTTGTGTCTGTACCGGTTGATAAGAAAATCATTAAACGATGGCCGGTGTTAACGACCAGAAACGAAATAAAAATTAGCCTTTACATACGAAATGAAACTTTGCATGAAAAGTTTCGTCTCTCGTACATATTTTTTATTTTTATATTCGTTTATTGGAGTACAGAACAGACTTAAACTTCTAGTATGTTTACAATAATGTAAGAAAGTACATACATACACTTCACGCCTGTTTCCCAGCGGGGTAAGCAGTCTACAGATCTCCATTTGTCACGGTCCTGACATACCCCTTTCGCTTTATCTACATTCATACATCTTTTCATACATGACCCCCGGTTTCGAGTACTTTTCACGCCTTCCGCCAGGACCAATCTGGTCGGGTGAGTAGACCTCTACTCACCCGGCCCATTACATCACCCATAAATCTCTTTCGTCAATCGACTTTAATCCATTCTCTCCATATGCCCAAACCACTCGTCCTCTTCGTCTCTGGTTATAATTGTGGTTATTGACTCCTACGAACAGGTCAATCAGCAGGATGAGTAGGAACTCTTGCTCTTCGGCTTCCAAGAGTATTTCCGTATTAGGTAGATATTTTAATGCTCTATGAAAAAGCATTTGACCACCATCACAGCGATGTGGTCTACGATGGAGCACACTTGTTCATTAGATACCTATCTACCCGTAAACTGAAAACCTCCAGACCGCAGGAAACGCAGACACCGGCAAGTCATTCCACATCCTGGCGGTTCGCAAAAGTAGACGCAAACCGTTTGGTTCGCGTAAATGGAATGCCATGGTATGGATGATAGATAGTCAGCTACTTACGTCAGGATCGTCAACGTCAACGGGGTGAAGATGGATGTCGTCCACACCGCCAAGGTGGTTGAACACCAGCTCTCTGATGATATCATTGCACTCGCATTCCAGAAACTGATCTGAGAAGAAATGGCCGGAGCCTATCGCAAACAGCTTGCCTGTAAACAGGAAATTAGAGAGTTATTATAATAGATATTATAGAGTTATATATATATTCACGCCTTTTAATCCCAAAGTGGGGTAGGCAGTCACTTGGTAGGCAAATTCCCACGGATCACGGTAAATCACGGTATTTAACCCAACATGACGTTATAGGGTTCACACACCTTGTGGTGTACGGGTTTCATCACGATGCTGTCCATCACCATACGAGCATTGCGTTGTGTACATAGGCTCTGAAAAAGAGTCCCATTGGTACACGACCAGTAACCGGACTCGAACCCGCGACCTCCCAGGCAGAGTTATATAACTTCGTCGTTTATGAACCTATTGTTGTATGTTTTTTTTTTTGTTGGGACGTAGTTATTTCCAAGGTCCCATGATAAAGACGTTAACCGGGAAACTTTAAAAGAATCGCATGGGCGGGCGAAGTTGTACTGGCAGAAGTGGGTTCTGTTCTCTTTAAAATTGTAGAAAATATTGTACGTTATTGAACGGTAATAGAGAAACATACAGAATGATGTATGAAACCTTGTAAGGTCGATTTCACTCATTCACTGCCTTTCGCAAAAATTGAGTTACACATTTGATCAACTGTCGTCATATGCTTGTCAAGTACCTGTATTCTGGCTTTGGGATAAAAGTCGTGAAAGTATATTATTTTGCTTATTAGATGGATATTTGCGTGTTGAAAGCATTATAAACATTAGCCAAATAACCTGTGTATGTATTCCACCGGCGACCAATCGTTGTGATGCACCTTTGGGGAGACTTACGTCCAGCATTGGACGTCAGTGGGCTAACATGATGATGATGATTTGTTCCACGCTATATTGTGCCTTGGTATTTGTGCTGTGTGAATTTATCAAATAGGGTGCACAGGGTGACTCTTGTCATTTATATTAGTACGTTTTTCATTATTTCGGTAAGTTATTTAAACTTCAGACACTTTTGTAACATGTAAACAATGTAGAGCGGGTCTTACCACCAGAAGCCTCAGAGTTATAGAGCGCTGCCACCGGACGCTTAACAGGGTAGCAGACGTCGCTAGTAGATAAAAGTGCTGCGGCTGGCTTCTTCACATTCAATGTCGCCCCGTATGGGTACACGAATGTTGGAGTGGGAGGGTCTTCCCTGTAAAAACAAAAGAAAATGTTCGGTGGATGTTCATTGAACTGGAGACCGCGAGATCATTTTGACATTAGTATTCACACAACACTATCACCATCTTCAAAGAAATTGGGAGTATATTTTACATATTTTTTAACCCATTAGCACCCAATGTACTCAGAGATTAAAGTCTAAATCAAATAAGGCGTAGTTATTTGTCTGGGTATATACGGGTTAAGGGAAGTCAGTTCGCGACCTCGACACATGTAAACTGTATCGAAACGTCGGCCAAACAACGAAGGTAAGCTGAATGCTTTTCTTTACTTAATTTTCGAGCTATAACATCCACTTTAAACTTATAATAACCTTTACATACTTACACATTTTAGACCTTCTAACATAACTACTGTTGCTGACGTTTTAACATTTTTGAAGAGGTGGTATTCGATGCATTCTTAAAGTCTCCGGAGTTATTTACCACAAACTGTTGAATTTAC
>SJJU01014273.1:0-15847 GCA_012932125.1 Conopomorpha cramerella
TGCTTTAGCAAGTGCCTCTGCCTACCCCCCTTTGGTATTTAAAAGGTGTGTAGTGGAGTACAATTACAACTTTTTAGGTACAGTTTTTCAGTTTCTATATTATTCTGTTACATTTTTGTGTTCATTCAAAATATTGTTACCTTATATACTTGCTATTTGCGTAAAAGAAACAGACATATTTCGTAACTACAATATTAGTAAGATAGGATTTCATACAAATACCATTAGAAACTCTGAAAATAAATACAGTGACAATTTGAAAGACAGTTGACAGTGGCACAATCAATTGAGACTTTGCCAAGGCATCGTATGTCTTAACGTTATTGAATTACATTAATTTCTTCGATAAATAGCATTGTTCTGTACTTACCAACAACAGCACCAGGATTATTAAATACAGTCCCTTTGATAAATTTATGGCCAAGGTAGCTGGGATCAACAAATATGTAGTTTGCCAATGAGGAATTTTTGGACCTCTTGTTTCCGTTTGTTAAAATAGGATAATGGGAGGTTCGTTTCAATCGGAAATATTTTTTTTTTATTAAAACATTTCAATAACAAAACAAGTACACTGGTCGGAATTAAAGCAAAATCATTTTCATCCAACAGTAATGGGAAAAGCAGATGGGTGTGCCAAAGATGTAATAATAAGCCGAGGTTTCTGTTGACCCTATTGAATACATTTAAGTCGGTGAAAATCTGTACGAAATTAAATATACGACCTCATCATACGATAATTTTAAAGAAACTTAATAAGTAATATCTATAATAATCCAGTAATAGCCGCCCGCCCATTCATTTTCTCATTCATTTCAAGTTTTTCAATTCTGTCGATTTATCAGGTTTGCCACTGGTTTCCTTATCATGGACCACTTTGGAAACATCTTCATTCCAACGAAAAAAAAAACATAGAAATCGGTTTATGAACGACGACGGAGTTATCCGCGAACAAACACAAAAAAAGCATTCCTGTATGCGGTCGAATTAAGAACGACTCCTTTTTCGACGTCGCTTGAAAAGCATAATCATCTAATTGAGTAGGTATGCATGGCGACGTCAATTTTTTTCTCAGCTTCATAAGGTATTTCCTATTTACCATGTACAAATACGTTGTCTTGAAATGTCTAACGTCAATCAGTCAGAATTGTAGGCGAGTAATAATGGTTTCAGGTGCACAATCAAGCAACACACAAAGCACTTCGTAATTAAATTTCACTCGCAAACTGCATTCGGGCACACTGACTACCGAGGTCAAAACAATATTAACAATTATCAAACATTTTCAGAACATTCTGCTTACGTACTACTTGTTGTATTTTCAGAGCACAAATGAAATCTCCACTGATTTCTGTACAAATTGTTTATTAATCTTTTAAATTAATAGCCAACCCACCTACTTGCGCCAAGCATGGCGATGGTAGGAGGCCCCCAAATGATCATGGGTTTCATTGGGGGAGACCGTCGTCTAGCAGTGAACGAGGATGAGATTATTAGACTCAAATATTACTTTCCATAAAACAAGATTTTTTTCTTGTCTTAAGAATTCTCCAATGTACGGAATCTAGGCTAGTTACGTGTCTGATCTTCGACCCGAAAGTACCAGATTGAGGCCAATTTCATTGGTGGGTTACGTTAAGTTACAGTCAACGTTCATAAACTTCAGTTTAATTAATTAATAAGGGCCTAAGTTACTTTATTAAGATTAGGGTTATGTGACAAGTTGAGAAACCGAGACCTTCATAAACTATTGACTTAATGTACTGAACTCCAAGAATATGTTCTACCAACCTAAAGTGAAAATACATATAGGTTAATATCATTCACAACACAATAGAAAATCTTTTTCCTGTAACAGTAAAAAGCTGTATCTGTCGTTATGTCAGTGACACAGGAAGTGTCATACTAGTTTTTTGGTAGATTGTACCTACGCCAAATTTTAATATGACTGTGACATCAAGCACAGATACAATAGATTACGTCAAATATTATTTTTACACATATCAAAGTAAGTTTTTATGACTTTTCCGTGTGAAAAGATAGTTTTAAATTCGCGGTCCTTTTCCGCTAGCTACGCGAATCACTAAATAATAATTTCGCATGCCATTTTGCATGGCGTGCGTATGGAAATCGTGATTCATAGTCAGCCGTGCGTGAATAATCTCTTCAATCTGCCCGACGTACGTATGGAAACATGAAAGGGGTACATAGCCCTAAATAGCGCAACCTTAGACCTGAATATGAATGCAGAGCACGAAGCAATACCGATTCGTGCATGCTGCAGCCTCACTAATATTCAACAAAGATCTTCAATGCATAATAACGATAACATTTATGATTGCTGAATCGACCGGTATGTACAAATAGTCAGGGAATCAGGGAATCTGCCTCCACAAATGCAGACGCGGCTTCTATCCCTGCGATCGACAAAGCTTTATGTGTGAACTTTATGAGTGATTAGCTGAGGTTCTGTGAGGGTGTTTTATCTCTCTACATATTTATTTAAAAGTATTTATAAGTATATCAGTCTCTGGTGCGTATAATGGTAAGTACCTACGTATCGTAATTTCGGGTCAGCAAACCGTGTGTGAAATGTATCGGGAGATTATTATTATTATGTAGAGTGGAATACAAAGGACGGACGTCGATACAGACTAAAGCCACACACCAAATTATAGTTTGCAGGTGATTGCAAGCGAGACATATGAAACGTTAATAATTTTCTTTATTGCAAAGGGAAGTTTTTAAATAAAATCTATCTGTCAAAGATAGCGAGGAAACGAAAGAGATGGAACTACTTATTTTATTCTGTGATCGTTTCGTTTCGGACTCACTCTTTTGACGGGTTTTTAAAGGAACCTTCTTATTGGGTAAACGTTTAACCACTATATTGTCAGGTGTTAAGCTGAGCGTGAGGTGGTGTAGTCTACGATAAAGCACGCTTTATATACATACTTATGTTTTGTTAAATGCTGTTAAAATCGTGAAGCATCTACATAGCACCTATCAACGAACATAAAAGTGCACTAAGTACAATTAAGTACAAGAGGTTGTAAGTTACAAGTAAACTTAATTGTGTCTGGAAACTATGTCCATTAGTTCATCGATTCGGTTTGTAAAGTTGCAAACTTCTTGAGAAATGAGAGGAGAGCCCTCAGAACTGTTTCAAGCACGTGCTTTAAACTTGTTTCTAGGACTTTTGTTAGGTATTATTGTCTTCTATAGAACTGAACTGACTGGATAAAAATAATTACATTTTAGTGTATTTTTGATGTAAGACGGATGTTCAAAAGACAGAACCTTCGTTAGTCTATGTTGTGAGTACAACAAAAAAAATCTAGCAATAACTATATTATTAGGTCGGGTAGCCAAAATTCGAAGCTAGGCAGTGTCTTTTTGCCTATATGGTGTGCACGCCACTGGGCCAAATGCCCATGTTTCACCAAGCGTATTTAATCCAACGTGACAGGGAGTGAGCCCATCGCCGCTAAATCTTCAAATTACTATTACTTATTATCAAATACTGTTGTCACTATATTTATCGTACCAACTCACGTTACGCAAAAGCCATAATATAGGAAACTAGCTTTCCGCCCGCGGCTTTGCCAGCGTGGACTTCGGTTATTGCGGTATAAAGGACAACTATAAGAAAACTTATCATTCCAACGAAAAAATCTAAGTTTCCCTCGGGAATATAATTTTTTTCCGGGATAAAAAGTACTATTATTTAATCCGGATTTCTAACTTTACGTATGCAAAATTTCAAAGCAACCGGTTCAGTAGTTACGGCGTGAAAGCGGAACAAACAAACAAAATCACTTTCCGATTTATAATATTAGTAAGGATATTGCTGTTTGTTGCAGCCAACAACGGTAAACGACATTTGAGCTCATAATGTATGCTTTGATTTATTTTAGAAAGGCTGAATAATGTGAATTAATACGTACATTTCGTTTGTGTTCTGTGAATACAGTTTGGAACTGTTTGTTTGGGTATTTAATGTATTTTAAAATAAACGTATAATGTTTAGATAGTTACGAAAATAAATTGCGAGAGTTCAGTTTTTTTTTTTGCCAGTGGGGGATTTTGACCACCATCCTGCCTGGTTTACAATGTTGTCTACGATTAAACACGCTGACTACCACAAAAGTGGCATAAATATTTATTAAACTATTCTACGTAAATTAATCAATAATTGAAATAAATATTCAATTCGCGGGTGAATAGGTACCTACTGAACAAGTGTGCTCCATCGTAGACCACATCGCTGGTGTGATGGTGGTCAAACGCTTGTTCATAGTGATTAAAAACAAAACTTAATTAAAAAAACGCATGGTTTCTAACGTTCAGTTTATACAGAGTTCATTACATTCTACAGTAACTTGTTTCATATAACAATTATCCCTACTTCCGTTGTTTTCACTGTTTTAAAATAAATAAATAAATATTTTACAACAACACACACATTGCCTTCATCCCATGTTAAGTAGCTAAAGCACTTGTGTTATGGAAATCAGACAACGATTTATACGTATATATTTTTTTTTCATTTAAATATATACTTATATAAATAAAACACCCAGACACGTCCAACAAGTACTTTTTTTAAGCTCATCACCTAAGCACCTGTCAGCGGTGGGAATCGAACGCACGACCCAACAGAGCAGAGGCAGACATGCTGACCACTACACCAACGGGTCCGTTAATTAAGTATTTATTTATGTTCAACCCTAGATGCTGAGCCGAGATTCAGGTTCGCGATCAGAAAGATTATATTTAGATCACCCTTTGATGGTACGCGGGCGACGCCGTGGTGCGTCACGGCTCGCTGGGCGCGCCTCGCCGGCTCACGCTTGCTGCCCCTACCTTCTCCGACGATAATTATAGGGCACGACATGTTGTCTGCAAATTTTTAATTTACTAGTACCTACATACATATACGTAACGCTTGTTTCGAAGAGGGGTAGGCAGAGATCATGGACCTCCACTCAGTAGCGGTGTTAGGGTAGGGCGCGGTTGGGCGACCGACCAGGTACCCTGTGAATCCAATACACTGTAACTACGAAATTAAAATTTTGCGAAAACGCGTCACAAAGTTTTCAACAGTTTTTTGATGATTAGCCCACAATTATTATTCACATTACGATATCTCAGTAATTTTCATACAAAGTAAAAAAACGGTGAATGCAGGAACATAAAACAAGCCAAAATAAATCGATTGAGCGTTGTTAAATCAAAACACTGTATCTCGAGATACAGTGTATTGGATTCACAGGGTACCCAGGGCGCCGGTCAAAAGGGGCGCCGTAGGCGCCCCCCTGCTCATGCTCATAGTTCGAGGTCTGCTTAGTCGTAAATTCCTAATTGGAGGGCGCCGTAGAAATCTCGCCCAGGGCGCTGGTAGTGTTAAAACCGGCACTGCCTCCACTTGTCTCTTTAGCCTCTTCCACATCCATACATAGTGTAAAACAAAGCCGCCTCCCGCTTTCTGTCCCTATGTATAATTATGTCTTTAAAACTATTACGCAACGGATTATTCTTGTTTTTTTTAGTAGATAGAGTGGTATGATCTGTATATGCATACAAAAGCAGACATTGTTAATAATGAATGTCGGCAAAAGTTCGCGAGTGGAGACCGCTTCTCGGCAAACGGAGTGTAGAACGCAAGCAAGGTGGACTGATGACATGCGCAAGATGACTGGCAGAAGTTGGATGCGCAAAAGCCGAAAACAGATCACAGTGGCGTGCAATTGGGGAGGCCTATGTCCAGTAGTGGATTAATATGGGCTGATGCTGATGATCGGCAAAACAACGTTTGCCGGGTCAGCTAGATTTCATATTTGCTCGACGGTTTCGGTAATTCAGAACGTAGTCTTCTTTATGGACATCGCGTGAATCAAGGAATGACCTTCAGCAGCTCTAGCATGTTCGTCAAGAAAGACACGACATAGAACGCGCTGTGATTGGCTGTTATGTCACACATCGTGCGACTTAGCTTGTTCCGAAACCGAGCGCTTTGTTAGGTAGGCTGGACGTATTAAATGTACACGTACTCCTATATAAAATGCTGTACATATCAGTGGCGTGCACTGGCTTTTACGACAAGGTAGGCAGTAATCCCCAAGGATTGACACCTATGTATAGGTAACTTGTCTTTAAGAAATATAGGTACCTACTTATCTACTCACCCACAAAACACAGGACCTTCGTTAGCTGTCGTGAGTACAACAAAAAAGGATCTAGCAATAACTGTATTATTAGGTCGGGTAACCAAAATACTAAGGTAGGCAGTGTCTTTTTCCTATATCGCTCATTTACTGCAACAACGCGATATTTCATAATATTTTGTTATTGTGAAAAGAATCCTTAGTAATAGTAATAAGATTGTTATTTCAACACTGTCACAATTTGAGATGTCGCCTTGTTGCAGTAAATAAACGATATGGTGTGCACGCCGCTGGTACCTATACTTATAATAGGTACAGCATTTAAAACTTTGGTGGGCACTAAAAATAGGTAAAGCTATAGGATTTTTATTGTAACCATGTCGACAGACAGGGTGTACCGCGAATGTATCAAAACACCTTCAAAGTATTGTATAACTTTTGTTATTATTAACCCATTAGTGTAGCTAACTCTGTTGTGTGTTTTGTACTTTTCTATTATTTGACATTTGTGTATAAAATAGTGCGTAGATAAATTACAATGAAATTAAATAAAGGCAAAATGTGTGCAAGTTAACTATAACTTTTATTGTTCATCATCATCATCATCAGCCACATGATGTCCACTGCTGGACGAGGGCCTCCCCCAATGATTATCATGATCATTTGGGGGGAAATGCCAATAATCGCCACGCTTGACAGGCGTGTTGGCAGTCACAGTGGTATAGTGGTTTAACTGACAGAGAACGTTACCGTCCTCTAGAGAGTTCCCTCGGTGGCCTCTTAAGACCCCCAAGACGGGGAAAGTTGGGCTAGAACTTTTACTATTAGTAAGGCTCTAAAAAAATAATCAGCGGTTGCTTTTCACACCTGAGAAAGTGCTCTATCAGTTTTACGTACGTCAATACGGTGTGTACTGAGTCGTTTATTCTAATGCTCTTCCACCATAACTTATGTTGACTGTCAGAACATTAAGACCGCTATTTATAACGCTGTGTTGGTAAACTTACTTGGTGTCAGAAAGGGAAAACATATAATTATTTTGTGATTGTTAGTGAATAGGTATATACGGCACTGAATAGCACCTTGATGAATTGTATAAGAACCTATTTCTTTGTAAACTCTTTTCCGATAGTTAGACTTTCTTTCTAAACTTCTTCGGAAAATTATCAAGTTTTTTTCATATTGGATAGGTAGCAATATGTGTGAAAAGTTTAGCTAAATTTCGTTTTTATATCGTACCTAAAGCACTCTAATAAAAAAACTCCGTCTAAATCACTGGTAATTTTTTTTGCTGGTAATTTTTTCTTTAAGTCATATAATGAAGATGAATACATACGTTTTTTTTTAATACTATGAACATGCGTTTGACATGCACCTTGCTTGTTTTTATGTAGCGATGTGATGAAAAATAACTGTAGGTAGCATTTTACCTATTACAGGGACCTTTCTTTGAAACTGGACCAAATGTTGTATAGATATATGTAATCTTAGAATTAGGTGTGGAGTAACTGCGTAATTAGTTTACCGAAGTTATGAGTAAACGCGGTGGTTTAAAAGAAGATAATGTAGTAACAAGAGTAGAGAAATAAATATTTCGGTGCTTTAGTCAACTGGAACTGGAAATAATATATGACAGTATATTTACGAAAGAAGTGTAGGCATATGTCGAATGTAAGTAGACATGCCGATAAAAGAAACATTTGAAAAGATCGTAGCAGGTGGAGGGAGGTCTATCGTCTCTGTCTACCCTCCTAGGAGACAGGCGTGATGCTATGCATGTACACTTCACGCCTTTTAATACCAATGCGGAGTAGGCAGAGGCACTTCCTAAGCAAATGCGAACGGTTCAAACAGCTCATGGTGTGCGTTGCATTGCGTAAATGAGCTCTGAAAAAGAGTTCTATTGGTACACGTCCCGTAGCCCGCGACCTTCCGATTGATCCTGGGACAGGTTAGCCATTCATGGGCTATCTTCTCCTTCTTCATTTAACATCTTTCACCGTCATCAAATCATATCACTCACTTACGTTCCTTTTCCTAAAACATTCCAGTAAACATCTCATAAGCAATCCCACATTTATTAAACACAGATTCATCTTGCATCCAAAAACCCACAAATCGTCAATTGATTCTATAACGCAGAAATTATTCATAATAATAATTACTTTAGCACTTTCTCCGGACGAAGTTGCCCCTCCAGGGATGATGAATGGACCAACTCGGAAAGACCAATTTGTTAACGATAAGTTCTCCATAACAGGATACCGCTATATTAATGTTAACTAAGTTATCACTTGCGTAATTTCCTGACGTTGCTTCGGGAGTTATTTGTGATAGTTAAATTATCACTAAGTATCTGTCTGAAAGTAGTCTGTGTGAAAGACTTTTCTAACTTGTATCCTCTTTTTGATAGAAACCAGCAAAATTAATCCTTTTACCAACAGCGAACGGCGGTATTCAAGTTAACGGCTTACTTACTTTAGGTTAACTTATTTTTTTTACCTGTGCTCCTTACTCACTGAAACATTCACCGTCCAAGTAAATGCCAGCAATGCAATAACCACATAAACTGGCTGACGTTGTACTCCTGCTCTCGCAAACAAGTTCATACTATAAAAACTATTTTCATAGTAAGTCCCTCAAATTTCAACTGACTGTCAAGTTGCACTTTTTGACATTGATTATGCGAGTATTGGCTATGTGCAAAGCGAGTAGTGGCAGACCGATAACGACTGCAGCGCACAACACGGCAGAAATTGGAAACAAATGCGGATGATCAGCTGTCAAGTGTTGATTGCAGTACAAAATCAAAGCAAAGAAATGGGCCATGGCTGTTGTTGCGTTGTTAAATTTTAACGTGTTGCGTTCTTACATGCTCGGCTAATACTAATTTATTGCATTTTATATCAGTTTGTGGTTGGAAACTAATATTATGTGTAATAGTTTCAAACCCGGTTTTTATTATTATATGAATTTTACAAACTATTGAATAAATTTCACTTATATAATATTGTCAACAATACTATTTTAATATTTGGTTTTATTTATATTTGCAAAGAAATCTAACAATGTTTACATTGTTATTATTTGACAGCTTCCGCAAATGTTGTAAACGCTACGCATCGCCACCGTCGCGCACATAGCCAATATGGGGCAACTCTCAAAAGGAGTATTTCGAGAGTTTGTAACTGTTGAGAGTACTTCAAAATCACTAGTGTAGGTATATATTTTCATAACGAAAAGGAAAAAAATACACTTCACGCCTTTAATCCCAAACCGGGGCAGGCAGAGGCACTTGCTAAAGCAATTGCTCACCACCTTGTGGTGTGCGGGTTTCAGCACGATGTTGTTCTTCACAAAATAGTCTCATTCACCTTTTTTTTTAATCACTATGAACAAACGTTTGATCACCATCCTGCCTGATGTTAAGCTATTATATTTGTTCAAGAAACTTATTTTAAAACCTACTGCTTATTCGAGATGTTGATTCAAAAACACAAAACTACCACCAGTATGTAATACGACATTTCCGGGATGTTTGCACTCGCCAGACAAATTGCAAGTTTACAAGAAGGAAAATGTATAAGATCGAATGTGTTGACGGATAGATCGCCATTACCATCCATTCCCCGGCGTTGCACGGGAATGACGCAAGCGGCGCGACTTACAAATGATAGTTCTCGTCCAAATTGCGTATTTACTGCCGTGTAAATTATTCATGCGCCAACATATTTTGTTTATACTGCGTCGTATGTCGCGGATGGAACCGCCATAGCCAGTGTGGGCCGAAAACAAGAGTCGGGAGCAAACAGCGAGCGACCGCTTGCGGCCATCCAATATGTAAATTGCAATCGCTCGGTGCATCAGAACATACCAATGAATAAAAGTTCTTGATTTTAATTAAAATGGTCGTGTGTCACCTACTCTCGTTACTGGTGGCGCTTTATACCAACTAGTGAAACTACGTAAGGTATTGGGTGGATTTTGTGTTATTTTATTATTTAGTTGTAGATTTATTACTACATTTTTTTGGCATCAGTGTTCGCAGCTAGATATTAAAGAGTACGTTCACAGCAAAGAGTATTGGCTCACTACACTGTTGTTTCTCAGCTAGATATGTAGGTACGTCCGTAACCTACTTTTATAGACCTTATTTTCTCCACCGTAGATTACCCACATTTTGGGCGGATCTCTGGCTGGTTTTGGCAATGCAAAGTATACTTATGATGCCAAAGTGGGTGTTGTTGCGCCGCTCTAACATCGCAGATCGGAACATCAAACGATACGCATTACCGGCTTCGTTACTCTCATGTCACTGAGGTCCATAGTAAAACAGCAATGTACGACGTTTACCGCTGCGATGCCAAAGCGATGGAATTACATACGAGAGAGTACATTTGGCCTCCTGTAGACTAATTAAGCTATAATGATATTTATTACTCACGCAATAGCGTCGATCATGTCGAGTCCCATCTCGACGGTGCACCGCGCGTGATCGGACCGCGGCTCCGGCAGCCCGGACACGCAGTAATAGCAGTCGCCCAGTATCTTGATCCGCAGGCAATGGTTGTCCTGAACAGATAAGAGGTGTTTCTAAACTTTCCGGGATACAATTATCCTATATATGTTTTTAAAGAAACGCGGACAGACATTACATAATATAATAAATGCGGACTATTTGTATTAATTATTATAATATGTAAGTTGTATTGCAATATTTAGTTTATTTATATATTTATCCTATATATATTTGTCCTCACTCTTGAGTGCCGCCAGAATACCAGCGTCACGGGCAACCGTGGCAATATGCTGAGTCGGCGTCTCTTTTTTGCTGACAGACACAGGAACGATAGATAAGAATTCTGCATTTAACATACACTGTATGTGTAACCTATTGTACTGAATTGTTTTTTGTGTGTTTTTTAGCAAAAATAAATGAATGTCTATGTCTATAATAAGTTTATACCCGGTGTTATGGCGCCAAATTATTCAAAGATAAGCATTCAGCTTACCTTCGTTGTTTACTCGACGTTTCGACACAGTTATATATGCCGTGGTCACGAGCTGACAACAACGAAGGTAAGCTGAATGCTTATCTCGGTACCCGGTATAAACTTTGAATAAAATTAGCCTATGTCCTAATTCATTTACAATGTTTATCTCCACTAACGTTCGAATTTATATTTACGGACGTAGGCCAATTTGGTATACTTATACATTATTCCATCAAGATTTAGACTGGTATGATTAATAACTATGTAACTAAATTCATGAGTTTCTACTATTTCTTAAAACCATACTACTTCCAGAAAGATGTTACTTTTGTTCACGGCTTCTTTAAATTGACACACAGAGTATACACAAAAATATCTGTCTAAAACATACCTGTACCGCTAAATAATAGCGAATACGTCAAGAGATCTATCAGCCTCAACGCAACTGACGTGCCTTCCAATCATGTTCATTGTAAATGCAATAGCAAGATCAAAGATCTTACGAAACAAGCTTTAATATAATCACGGCATCAGCCGCCGTCTTTCCTCGACTGTGACAGGAGTACAAGTGGAAGGTTAATTGAAATCGAACGCTATCCATAAATACATGAGTCTCAATTCTCAAAAACAGGTTATAATTATTCAGCAGTAAGTCCACAATCACTGCCACAGCGAATGTCATTCGGAAATAATGGAATTGAAAATCTGTCGAACAGCCGCAATCTTTTGGAATATTTACAGCTGATTTGGTTTCGGAAGAAACCATTTTGTTTAATTTGTCGTAACAATCAATTGATGAGGCTGCCAAAGTGCGTCAGCTTTAGGAGCGTGGTAATAAATCGCCAAGCAATGACGCGCTTGAATTCAATCAGGAACACCAATACAGACCCACAACTAAGACTCAGAGCGCCACTCAATCAATGACTAACGTTATTTCTCACTTAAACAACATTACTCGAAATGAGACTTCTTTGAAATTAGTTTTGCGTCGCAAACCGAAAAGATAAATATCAATCAAGAACAAGTTAGAATCTATGTCACTCCTTGTTTGGTTGCAGTCATTACGGGCATTGAATAGCTCTCGAACAAGAGGTGTTTGACAAATTGCAGTAATCCATCGAGCAGCGCACACGAGGTAAATATATTGACAGTAGTACCTAGATTCCAATGGTCGCAGTGAGTGAGGGCATTCATACGTGATTTATACGTTCTGGAGAGCTTTTGTTGACTGTTTACTCTTAAACAATGTTCAATTCCATAAAATATTTACGCAGTGCTTTCAGCAAAGCTTAAATAAACACACGGTTCTGATCAACAATTTTGTGGTTTGAAATTTTCATTTCATGTAGCTATGTGTGAGTTGACATTACACAACCTCTGTTGTTTTACAACTTTTCAGAGCAGTAATGCGTTTGCTCCATCAGAATAACTTTATAGAAGTTAACTACTCGATACACGACGAGTTTATTGAATTCGCCAATAGTTTGCCGTTCCATCGTACTCTCTACTTATTATGAAAACCTTGTTACAGACTAGTGTTTTCATATAGGTTTTTCCCTACTGAGAATCTACTTTGTTTGTACCATTATTGTGCATCCTAACTTTATACCCGGTACCAATATACTAATTTTCTACTATCATACCACATAAACTCTTTTTAAAAAACATCATTAGGATTGTATGAATATCTGAGGATGAGATGAGTGTCACGACACATTTAGGAAACTCATAGCCAATTTTATTGGTGACACTTGGTTGAGGTTCCCTCAAGCCTAGCCTACCCCCTGGGGATCAAAAGACTTAATCAAAGTTTAAATATGAACATAATAAACTCACGTTAGCCAACTGGTCGAACCTGCCGAACAGTTCGTTGAGCAAGCGCACCAGCTCCTGCGCACTGCACTGCGACGCCAGCACCGTGAAACCAACGATGTCCGCGAATAGAATGCTGAAACAAAACATCGATTTTTTAAATCTTGGTAAAAAAATAACGTAATATTTCAAGGGCAAATAATGAAAACAATTGTTATTCATATTTTTGAAGATTACTTGTAATCACAAAGCCCGAACGCTAAATCAAGGATTTCCATTACGGTCCCGAATATAATCTTTTAATTTTGTTTCGGGCCCCTTTCCACACTTATTGCATTAAATTAAATCCTTTACCTTTCTGCTTCGTATGCAGTCCAATATGTAACAAAGTTACGAACTTTCCTAACGAACTAAAATGCCAGCACAGGTCGTACAATTTATTCCCTACAAAAGACAAAAAAAAACTTAGAAAAACACGAAGCGCCTCTACACAAACACACGATCCTCGGAGAGGAGTATTAAGCGCTTGGCAAATAGCAGTTCTTTATTCCTGGAAATAGACGAAAGTTCGACGCTTTGCGACATAATAACACGAGGAGGATATTCAGACACAATTCGACAAACTCTTTTATAACTTGAGAGACGAATGACATACTCACAGTAGTTATTTCACACGCGTATAAAGTTTCAGAATAAATTTTCTTATGACAATCTGTCGTCTCTAGTGACAATTTTGGGGCCTAATTGGTTTGTTTGTCTTGGAGGTCAAAGGGTGTTTATTTTGAGCCGCGTAATCTTTGTCTGGGGCTTGTCTATATGACGCTAATCAGATTTTATGCGGCCTCGGAATGTGCAAGGCTCATATCGCTAAGCTACGACCCGGGGGAGAGAAGCCATCCCCGCCTACTGGCTCGCTGTTGCGGTAAAATGGCATTGGGAAAACGGCAGACCTTGATTGCTCAGCTTTCTTAAAATAGACTCTGTACACATTACGTATATGCTATCAAACGTTGTGTTTTATTTAATTTATATTGTTCTTCTGGAAAGATTTTGTACGTTAGCTAAAGTAATAATAAACAATCAAGACGATAGGTTTATACTTTTCTTATCGGCAAGTAGATTTCGTGTGTGAACTTGAAAGTAGCAAGAATAGATTTGAATTTGACAATCGACACTGATAAAAAGAAACATACTCCTCCTCCGTTTTTGAAATCGGTTAAATAATTCATTGGGCTTGGATCCCAAATAATGGCATACGGTGACACGATAATGATGACGAAACAGTATACGGGTGCGGTGTATACATTATAGAAGGGTAGGTAGAGACTAAGCTTCCTGGCTGTGAATCCACGGTCCTGACTCCACAAAAGTTACCTTTTTGTCAAAAAAAAAAATGAATGAGTGGAATCGCAGATTAAATCGCCTCAAATATTTATGTATTATATTATGCATGTCTAGAGCGCAGTTCAGCTGAAAGAAAAGTGCTCGACCTCTCATAAGAAGAGCCCGCCGCAATAGAGGGGCGTGAGGAAGGTTCCTACATACCCTCGTGCCAAGTTGTAACATTAAAATCTTAACCTCAGCAGCACTACAGCCGCCACGGTTGCCAGCTACGTTCAAGGTCGACGTTGTACTTCGATTTTTTCCACGACAAATGTAGGAACCGTGCTAGTCTGGGTGTAATAGAAGATATCATTGGGTGAAATCACTGGGCTATTTTATTGATCGGAACTTTTTCGAAACAAAAAATCTTCATATTATATTCTTTGAGTAAAGAATAAAGAACGAGAGTCAAGAGTCTAATAAATAAAAAAGTAGGAGTCTGCTTTAAATTAGGCAACGAAGAGATACTTCTGCATCTGATCAAACTGTACCAGTTGTATTTCGTATGTAAGGGACGTAACAGGTTTTCGGAATACAATATGGTTTATTGTGAGATTGATTAGATGCAACATCACGAGGAATTCTCATAAGGTTTGCGAACCCTATGACAGCATTGGTCTCACTTATGACCTTGGATTGAATAAGCTTGATGAGCCGTGGGCATTTCCCTAGCAAGTGCCAATGTCGTGGAAGCTTTGGGATTAAAATTCTTAAAAAAAAGATCTCTGACATGTATCTTCTTGTACTGAAAGGTCATTTCAAGATCTAAGAAAGACCCTTATCCTTCTCCTGGTATGCAACGACTAATTGCAAAAGAGCATATTTTATCGAACCGAAACATGTAAATGCTAATTTACGCATTGTGTATGTTTCTGCGTAAAATTAATTTCACTAGTGTAAGCATAGATAATCGAATCGGGAACCTCCGTTTACCACTATGTTACGTATCCTTTTTATAGCTGCCACGTTCATTCTTAAGACGTATTTTAAATTAGTTATTACTCGGTCTCGCCAGCTTCATTATAATTAAGAAATAAAAATGTTCCATCGCTTAGTCACGCCTACTCTTTGTCCAAGCACAGTAGGTATAAAACTAAGCTTAAACAATTATATTCAAGTCTCCAACGAGCCTGAATAATGCAAGAGACAGTACCGAGATAATTTGTAGCGGTTATTTACTTTTCAGGAATTTCACTCGGTAATTAATTCTGCAACTGCTGATTGTGCTGTAAACTAGCGAATTCGCTAAAAGTTATTGAAGTTCTTAGAAGTCGTACGCTTGTAGTACGTACTTGACAATTTTAATGTCACTCAATCTTTACTAACGTAATATTCGATAGTCGATATGTCTGTGTCGCTTTTCGCTCTGATGCGCTCCCACGCCAAAACTGCTCGACCGATTTATGTGAAACTTGGTACACAGATAGTTTACACCCAGAGTAAGCACATAGGCGACTATTAAATTCGCGCATCGCGACAGATGGGATGTAAAAA
>SJJU01014277.1:0-11546 GCA_012932125.1 Conopomorpha cramerella
TTTTTTTTATTTTTGTTGTGTCGAGGTGCGACAAGCGGGCGCGAATGCCGGCGGGCTAGTGGCGGCCGGCGCGCGCCTACCGAGTAAACAAAGCGCCGGCGAGTGGGGGCCCCGCCGCCGCCGGTGCCGGCACCACGCCGCTGTGCCGCCGCGCCGCTCACTTACGTCACCGAAGACCACTGATTCTCATCAATATACTGATTATAGACTCTACATCCCTCATCGCAAGTTGCCAGACGATACGTCGCTAATTGAACATCTCTACCACTTGTTAAATACGACCATGACTAACGTAGGTATAGGCGTCTACGAGAGGCGCTCGCGATGTTAAGACTCCACCATTTTGTACTACCTATTGAAAACTTAAAAGGAATTTAGTTGTTCAAACTACAGTTAAAAAAAAGTCTTAAATTACCTATAAATCGTGTGCATGGTAATAAAGATACAAGTTAAAAATAGTGTTGTAAATTAGGCTCATATAAGGAGCTGGAATAGACGGACCGTAGTTCTTACTATTTTTAGAGAAAATCTGCGGTGGTAAGACTAGTGCCTTGTGGTCAAGGACAGTCTTCTCTGTGCTGGTAATGATAT
Organism: Conopomorpha cramerella; assembly: GCA_012932125.1. Lineage (NCBI taxonomy): Eukaryota > Metazoa > Arthropoda > Insecta > Lepidoptera > Gracillariidae > Conopomorpha > Conopomorpha cramerella. Next base: position 592 of record SJJU01014277.1, read on the forward strand.
AAACTTAAGTAGGTATGAGCTATGACAAAAAAATCTGTATTAAATTAAATTAAACGTGATTAGGAAATTAAAAAGCATTGCGAATGATTGACGCGTGAGAAGGTACAAACCTGCTGACCAGAGCATTACGAGCCGTAATTTATCATTGAAATCCATAACGAGCACTTCTTCATAGATACAGGGTGAGCAGTAAATAAACGTCCAAACGTTATCTAAAGAAAGCGGGCGCTGTGTCCTATCAGTACAACGAGAAATATGTATACAGATTATACTACAATTTGTGCATTCACACATAAAGTTGATTATTTTTTCGCTGGAAGGAAGATATTTAAAAAGTGGTCCCATGATAAGAGAATCAGGGTTCGATTATGGCAAGCCAGATAAAGGACAGAGAAACTTTAAAAAATCGTAGAGGCGAACTGGTTGACATCGATTCTACTTTCTTTAAAGTTAAGTATATTTTATTAGAGACTTAGAGCCGGATAACTCTTTCCTGTATCAAAACCAAGCAATCCCAGAAAAAAAGGATTAAAACAAAGATTGTTGAAACTCATATCATTGTAATAATTATAAAAATATAATTTTATAAATTGCATAAACATACATTAATAATGTTGAAAACAGCTACGAATACTATTTCGTACTCTACGTAGTCTTTTAATATAATCATTGTTGTACCACCAATGTCATTATTTACAGCAGTTTGTTCAAAGGTTACAAAACCTTTTGAATCAATCAATAAAAATTTACTACATTTTTTCAGCACAGAATTATTTTGATTGTTTTTTAACTTGAAATTTCGTTATTTTCAATTCATTTGTAACAACAGTTGATAAGCCAAAAAAAGGATACATTTTCAATATTTTGAAGAGTACCTAGACCAAACACATTCTCGAACTGTACAGACAGATAAAACATCAAACTACAATCTCCTCCCAGAGTGGTAGGTACGTGCAAGTTTTAAATTTCCAACTAACCCAGTGACGCAAATCTTGCACCCTTTTAATATTAAACAAGAATATAAATCGAGCAAACACACGTAACACGAAACGCAGAAAACAGTCTAAAACCAGATCTAGAGATGTTTTGAAATTCAACTCGCAAGGCACACATTTGAAAGATATTATGTTGATCACATACACTTTCCTTGCCAGGCATTGGTTTAACGGGGTTTCTTCTCGGTCTGGGAATTTATTCAGTTTGTATGTGACAAAGCTGAAATCAACATATTTTTATACCAGTGTCGTGCACACCATATAAGCAAAAAGATACTGCCTACCTTAGTATTTTGGGTACCCGACCTAATAATAGAGTTATCGCTAGATCCTTTTTTGTTGTTCTCTCGATATAGGCTAACGAAGGTCCTGTGTTTTGTGGGCGAGTAGTCAGGTAGGTAATACCTATATTTCGTAAAGACAAGTTAGCTTTACATCCTTGGGGATTACTGCCTACCTTGTCGTAAAATCCAGTGCACGCCACTGCTACATACTCAAGTTATCTAGGGGGGAGCTGTAAGCAACGATGCAATATATTATTGTTGCCTTGAATGTATATGATAGGTAGTTAAATATCATTTTAAGATAATTTTGGAAAATAAATCGCCATGAGGAGATGGACATGCCACACAATCCGATGAGGAGCGTCAAATAATGCCTGTGTAGCTTTCAAGTAGCGTCCTCCAAAACGGCAACAGAGTAGAAAACTTTTTACCCAAACACCCGTTGTTTTCAACAGTTTTGCAAACATGGTTAAAACAATAATAGGGAATTTTCTTTGACGTTTTGCTGACAGATTTTCTGGCTAAGAACTGTCATTACTGTCAAACTTTGTTTGGAAAGTATGACAGTAATGACAGCACAGCCCATACACATCTCAGAAAATTCCCCATTGACCTGATAAATATTTTTTTATATTTATAAATATTGATATATTTTTGCCACACTTTTTTCGTCATGTGTCTATCTTCATGATGAAGGAGTAACAGTAACGTTTCATTTACAGTGCGACTGGATAACATGTGTCATCCATAAATAGATACACCACAAGAAAGTGTATGGAGTCTCAGATAAGAACCAAACGGTTTGCGTCTACTTTCATAGTGCGAACCGCCAGGATGTTGAATGACTTGCTGGAGTTTGCGTTTCCCGCGCAGTACAGTCTGGAAGTCTTCAAGTCGCGGGTAAATAGGTACCTAATGAACAAGTGTGCTCCAACGTAGATCACATCGCTGCTTCACATTAGGCAGGATGGTGGTCAAACGCTTGTTCATTGGGTTTAAGTTTAAAAGACTGTGTTAATTAGAAGACAGATTTTTGTCTCTGCTTCAGATTAACGTCACAGTTCTCATAACAATGACGTACAGTGACAGAAATAAGTTATCTTATCTTTGGTTAATTTCGCGCCCGGTACAAAGTTACAATAGAAATAGGGATGTCAAAAAATACATGGTTAGGCATGAAAATTAAAACAAAACCTTCATTTAAGTTGCGATTTTTGGCGCAATTTAATATCTTAAAAAGACATTAACTCACAAGATAACGACCAACATTTAATAAGAAAATCCTAAGAACAATTTTCATATACCCAATTGGGCTAAAAATTACGTTCTTTAAAATCTTCTAGATATCTTTAGGCAGTGGTCCCACCGCCGGCGGGAAAACGGATAACGACAATTTTCTCTGTCAAGAAACGTACAACAGATATTCCGTACAACATTCCGTGTAACTCGCTGATCGCCAACTCGTTTACAGTTTACAGTTTTATCAGTACATCGTCTGCCCGGGCGGTGTGACCACTGCCTAAATGATCTTTAAAGTCATCACACTGGCCTCAAAGAAATATTTTTAAAAAGAAGTGACCCCTGTATATACACAGATAACACAGGAGTGCTAGACTCACGTGACAAAACTACAGTCACACAAACACGCACGAACCATTGAAATTTGTCCTTATCACACAAATCTTGTCATCTAACATGTGTGGTTATATATAACCTTCCCGTGCCTTTGGAAAATACACATAGCAACAATGTCAAGGGATATTGGTATTTCTTACATACATGCGTACATTTTCATTCAAAAGAACAGCCAGTAACATAATGTAATCCGCAGCAGTTAACACCCAGACATGAAAACGAATATTAAAAAGGGCTCACATGGTTTATTGTTCATTCAACTTTATATGAAGACTCGACGTTTTTGTTGTTGTTTTATCTTTCTATGTGTCAATGCTTTATCCTGAAGGAGGGAAGATAATTTCAATGGAGAATTTTCTTTGACATTTTTCTCACAGATTTTTGGCTTAATAACTGTCATTACTCTCAAACTGTTTGGAAAGTTTTTCCCCATTAAGTAGTAAAGAAAGAAATTCCCCATTAAGTATTCGTACAACAATATCCACCTAATACAGTATTAATAGTTGTTCGTACAAGCGAGAAAATTACGCTTTTAAATTAATCAGCGAGAAATATATTTAAACTAGCTTCGACTTCGCCCGCGTGGACTTCGGTGGATATATTGCGGTATAAAGAAAGGTTTTTCCCTCGGGAACATACATTTTTTTCCGGGATAAAAAGTACCCTATTATTTAAACCGGACTTCTAACTATACGTCTGCAAAATTTCAAAGCAATCGGTTCAGTAGTTACGGCGTGAAAGCAGAAATAACAAACAAACTCACTTTCCCACTTATAATATTAGTAAGAACTAAGATAATAGGCCAAAATCCCTGGACAATTTTGATGTGTCATCAAATGTGTGACGATTGAGCTTATTTCGGCTTTGTGCATGTAGTTAAGGATCACGAACTAATCATATACCTAAGTACTTAAGTATTATGCTAATAAGCTCAGTTAGATCAGTCGTTTATTATGTCCTCTGTCGTCCTTTCCTTTGTTTTAACTTTATTTACACACTGTATTTGCTTACATAAATGTTTCACACAGACTTGTATATCATACAGTAATTATGCTTGTATTGGAAGGTGGAAACAAACAACGCCATCTAGTAACAATTATTGTAAATATTTCATTGAGATAAATCATTAAATTGTATACGACCATTGACGATAAACAGTATTAAAAATCACTGTCTACTTTCGATATAAACCTCCGGGTACATAAGAAATATTCCAAGATATATTTTTTATACGTGTGAACTAATTAAGATCATTATGAGTTAAATCACAGTCCGTTTTGTACTTATAACGAAATTATGAATAAAATGTCATTCGGTGAAGGAGGACGTGGGCTTGTGCTCAGTCATGGAGACGGCCCTGCCGGCGCCTGGAACGCCATCTGTATCTATGATCTGCTGCAACTCGTACTCGGAGATGACCTGGAATATCTTGCTCTTGGCCTGGTTCTGGTAATAAGGCGAGAGCTTGCGCAGCGTGGCGCCGACGCTCATGAGGAACGCGTCGATGTTGTTCACGGGGTCGAGCGTCAACCGGCTTCCACCGCCAGCACCCTCCAGCTGTTGCAGATCCACTGACACCTCGTCAGAATTCTTAGCTTGGAATATAAAGCTTTTGTAGTCTTCGTCCCCTCCATCCGTTCCCTGGACCTGCATATTACACTCGACCGCCGCAGATGACTCCTCATCGCCGCTGAAGTACACGCAATCGTCAACCTTCGATGAGTTCGTCTCGTTTAAAATCGGCAACAAGAAATCTAACTCTTGCTCATACTTGTAGAGACATTTGCCTTTTTGCATGTTCTTAGCGCGGTTGCGCACGCGCCGCCTCATCATGTCCCGTATGTTGATCCATCTCGATTTGCACATTGTTCCTGCAATGTAACAAAAAAAACTATTTTAAATATCTCACAACTGACCTCATTGATAACGATAACGGTTCGCGGATTGTTAACAACCACGATCGCCGGGGTCATAGAAACCGGTTGGATTCTATCTATCAGCATTATAAAGATACGGGTCTCTAAATCAAAATTGTGAATGCTATTTCTGTGTGCTACGTGAAAATGCCTAATGCCTGATTGTAAGTATAACGTTGAACTGAGCTCGTAACATACATTATCTAGTAAGTATACATTATTAAGTAATCGGTTATTTGGTATAGGTACACGTTGACATTCATTGACAGTTTTTTATGTGGATTGATTAAGAAAAAACGGACATCCCCCTATCCAAATAAGATATATGATCTATAATTGCAATTTAGAAAATCTGCAATTTAAGATTTTAGGGACGTCATTTTTTAACGATTAATTAATAACATATATCATTAAAGGAAAACCAACGTTCAATTAGGCCACTGCCACACACACAATCGTCAAAGATAAACACGGCGATAAGGTAACATTATTTTGTTCTAATTTCGTTCAACTTTGACATAAAAATATTCGTACGTACTAAATTGCAATACAGTAGCGTCACAAAAGCGAGCCCGGCTCGGCATGCAATAAAAACAAATGCGTAGTAGGTACTTACTCGGCTTCTTCATTCGTTCGCCGATCTTCTTCCAAACAGCGTCTCTCACTCCATAGTCGGTGTACTTGGCGTGGCTTTGGTCGTATATGACAGGGTACTGTCTCACTAGTGATATCAACGCAACATCCTCGTCATTGGTGAATGAGCACGTGGTGGCCATGGCGAGTGGACAGCGTACCGAACGGGCCTCGGCGCGCAGTCGTCACGTACGTACCGGCAGCGGGTGACGACGCGACTACGCGGCGGCGGGGGCGAACCGCGGACGCCGCCGCGTGGCCACGAGTGTCGTCGCGTCGCCACCTCGTGCCGCGCCCGTGCCCGCACCACGCGGCAACGTCGCGTCTCCTGCGAACCGGCCAGTCTGGCCACATCATCACCGGTAGTCTTGGGACTCTACCAACGTTTTTTTTATTTAACATTCGTGTCACGGACGGGCACCGTCGCTATACATACTTATCGCATCGTTAACGTTTAAAATATTGCTATTTTTAATAATTATGTTATTTCACCAATTACAATATTGGTTGTAGTTTGTAGAAGGCGTCGATCATATATGTATGTAAATTATAAAAGAAAGTAATTGAAAAACCTCCCAAATAACACCTACATCTATTGCTTACCACAATTTCCTTTCAATTATATTAGCACGTAGGTATGGTCGTTTATTTCAATCACACTTTAATTGTAAAGAGACACAATAGTTAGGTAGAACACGTAATAGAATGTGATTGTAATAAATTGACATTTGATAATTCTTAAATGACGAAATGATCGACACCCAAAGGACTTTTGTCGGGGCGAGTCGGATCTATCGCCGAATCATTAAAATAAATTGTACGAATTTAATTTTCTGCGGGCGAACATTATGTTTTGAACCTGTTACATTACGACCAAGCCATTTACTCGCTTACGACTAATATTGCAGGGCTATAAAGAAGAATATTTTCCCATGAACGATTCGAAATTCATTCAAGAGACCTTTAGTTGGTAAAAGCATCATCCATAACCACTTACGTTGTTAAATCTACATCGTCCACTCGAACCAAATGTTAGAGGCAAACGCGCAAGGTTCGTAAATGAACTTTGTGAGGTCAGTTCACGCTTTCTAACCCGAAAAGCGTATAGGAAAGTGAAAAACCCGGCTGGGCCGGTGTACCAGTGTGAGGTAACCCGAAGCGGCGGCGGTGGCGCGCTTGCCTGTTAGACCACATTCACTTTCGTACGGTGTGCAAGCTCTCGGGAAAACGCGCAGATTTTCCTGTGCTTTTCATCGTTCAAAACTGGATATATACATAAGTAAAAAACGTACAACAGTCACCCTGTGTCATTTGAATAATAAGTACTAAATACGAAGAATACAGGGAGAGATTTAATCGCATAAAAACAGAGGAACAAAAAGATACACCAATATACAGGGTGATATGGAATTACTCTTTTCAGTCGAATTATACTGTTTCTGGAGGAGACCCTACTAGGCAATTTTCATGAAGTCTTCAACATGTATATGTAAATGCCCTGTATCTCTTCATACAAAAAGCTAAATCAGCTGATTGATTTCCAGTAAAACCTACATGAAAAAAAGGAATAAATGTAGGCACTAATAAAAACACTGCTACTACCCCAAGGGTACCTACTTTGACTGCCGGTGACCATAAACTTTAGAGATTAAGATATATCATCTAGCTGGATCACCACTAGTCCCATAATTGGGCTTATGATATTTGACAATTTAACTTAGCAAAAATCTAGATTTGCTTGTAGTTTTGCTAAGTAAAAAGGGCCCTGTGGCCCTATTTCAACCCAGGTTTGACATTTAAGTAAACTGAAACTATTATTTTTTTTCAATCCCAAAAATTTTTCAAAAAAACAATTTACTTGAGCATTGTCCACTGTCTCTCTAGAGACTGTAGTTATGATTATCCAATGTGAAATTAAAAACTGATGAGCAAAGGTAATTAATTAGTAAGGCCTAACTATTTAGTTTAGCAACTAAGCAAATATCAGAAATGATGCCTTATACAAATATTAAAATATCATGACATAGTTCTTTTAATGACCTGCTACTATTGCAATCTAGTTGTAACTATGGTACAAGTGTATAGTTTATTGTTAAATATGTACATGTACATCGAAAACATTGGTGAAACTCGAGAAAGCCACTCAGCCTTACAAATTTGTTGATCAGCTGATTCCCACATTATAGCTGTGGTATTAGAAATGTTGTTTGGTTCGCTAATATGAACAACTTTTACTATGGCGACAATGCAGAAAAATTAAAAAAAATATCCATCCCCATACAAAAAAAAATCCCAATCAAAAACCAAAAAAAAATTTTTCATAATGATTGCTCTCAAATGTACCAAAACATGGAGCCATTTCTCTACCACCAAACTGAAAATAGAACCTTATAGAAAATGTGTCAAGTATGTATAACACCAATCCATTTATGAAATATGGTAAGCAAAACATCTCATGTTGATAAAAAAAAATCTCTAAAAAGTATAACTAAAGTATAATTACTACTACTACTACTAACTTGTGTTTAACTTTTTGTATGCCAATAGCACCGCCACATTGTAGGTACCTCATTATAGTGAGCATCATATAAGAAGTAAATTCCAATACATTGATAGACCCATGAACAATTTTAAAAATGGAAGTAACTGATAACCAAATTTATGGCAATGTCATTTGTATCGCAGCATTGAATGTCCTATTCCTTCATAGTTCTTTTTCATTAATTCATAGAGCAGTTATTTTTTGTCTTGAAATCATTTGTCTATCAAAGTAACAATGTTTTGATTATGCAGTAAAAGAAATATTATAATAAGCTCTGCAGCACTTGTTATGCATGGCAAGCAAAAAGTCGGCCCAAACCCATACTACTACATAATAATACTTGAGTTTAGGAACTTATAATATAATTATAACTACTAAATTGGTCCATAGTTAAATTGATTTAGGCAATAACTATAAGATATTTTTTTTCAAGCTTAGGTAATGATTCGAATACAAAAATTCAAAAGTGTTACCTGTGAAGATGACGGCTTTATGATCTCTTCGGTATATCTTGCATATTGAAGGTTTTCGTAGTTGGCGCGTTAAAGTTACAGATTCGACTGCTACTTCACACTGACATGCGATTGCTCCTAACCCGAATGAATATAACACTAACAGCAATTATTCCTACGGCCACAAATAAGCAACTTGTACAGATTTCAGCTTCAACGAAAGTAAAAAATGGTTTTATAGCGCTCGATAAAACTTCACGAATAGTTGAATCGAATATTATTTCATTACCACAACAAGACGACATAACAAAATTATTTATTAGAACACTTTTTAACAATATAAGGTAAATTATTAGCTAAGTTTACTGTAATTATGCTAAAATAATTGATTAAAAAAATTGCAAACAGGGCTTCGTGCCCTATGAAAAACAATCAATGTTGACATAATGACATTTTAATTGTCAGTATAAATGCACTGACGTTTTCTGAACGTTGTTCCCTCAGACTGTTACAAAAAAAGAGTAGGTACCGCAGATTTTTATTTTAATATCCCAATACATTGTCCACCATGATGTCGAAGCCAGTAATCCAGTAGTAGGTATACAGCAGAGTTCCCAGGTTCCGGTACACCGGAGAGTACCTGTACCGTAAGTACACCAGAGCATACGTGGGAATTGATACACCACAGAGGGTCGAGAGCAAACTCGAATATTTCTCAGGTAACTACACCGTAAGAAGAAATGAACACCGCACTCTACTCTACCACAATAAGGTTGAAACTCATGTGAAGGTCATTAGACATTAAGGTTCATTGTTCATTTGTCTCAGTACAATGGGGAATTTTCTTTGACGTTTTACCGACATATTTCCGTCTAAGAACTGCCAAACTTTGTTTGGAAAGTATATCAGTAGTGACAGTTCTAAGCCTGAAAATCTGTCAGATAAACGTCAAAGAAAATTCCCCATTCACCTGCTACTGTGCAGACTATTCACTCCGTAACATGTATGGGACACTTTACAGTCAAAGGATTGTCTGGTCGTTGCACGGATTTCAAAATGAGAACCTAAGTTTATCTCATCAACCCATAGGTATTCGTCTACTACTGGACATAAGCCTCTCCAACTGTACTCCAATGTGATTGCGCATTCACCTTCTGCCAGCCATCTTGCGCAAATCATCAGTCGAACTAGCCTGAGGGCGTCCTAAATTACGTTTGCTGAGACGCGGCATCTATCTATTCCAGAACTCGTTTACCCCAACAACCCTCGGTTTTACGACTAATATGACCGGCCTACTGCCACTTCAGCTTGCTAATCCGATGAGCTGTGTCGACGACCTTGGTTCTCTGTCGGATCACCTCGTTGACTACCGAGCATAGCACGCCCTTATCAAAGGGCACTGTGCAACTGATTTTTTGGTAATGTAGGACGTATGTATGTCTGTAAACCCAGGTGACGAATAGGGCTACGGATGCCCCTATCCTGCCGCAAGAGGCGACTAGATGTAGATGATACGGGGCGTTTCCGCAACTCGACGTCCAGTGCGCCTATTGTTCGAGGCGACTAAAGACTGAAGAAGAATTGAGAGTCAATCGGGCAGGGGCCTGAATGACCTGTATAACAACTTCTGTCTATGTAACCATCATGCACCGCAGAGTGCCAAAAGTAGAGGGCTAGCTCAGTCCCCCGCGTGTCCGCGGACGCAGTGCGAGGTTCGCACCGGGTGCGTTCTTTGGAGGTCCTGGAGTTACCCGACGGCCACCGGAAGGGTTTTAGTCGGTGTGAGTCCGACATAACCCAGACCCCTGGGCGGCTGGATATCCATAATGGATTTACCCTCCGTAAAAAAAGTATGTATGTCATTACATGTTCCTACCTGTGGACGCACTCGTCGAAAACTTGTTTTCAGGCACTGTGGGGTCTGTTTTATAAGAATTTAGTGTAGGGGCGTAAGCGTCTTGATATTCTGTGCTGCCGCCCCGCAAACCGAGAACACAAAAGGGAAAGGAGAATGACAGGTGCCAGGAATTAGTTCGAAGGTGGTTTAAAGCTGAACATAAGAGCCAAGAAAGAAGAAAAAAAAAACCCTCAGACCAAACACAACTAGACACTCAAGCCGCGTAGCACCTTCAATTTGTCTCTTTTCCACCAATATACAAAATGATGTACTTCTGGATCCAAACTGTCACTTCACTACTAATTTGATAGTTTGGATCCAGATTTACCCTGATACGCATTAAGGACAGAAATTACTGTCTCTTACTCTTTCACTCCTGCATGGTTATCATATCGTTGTCTCGTTTTATCCTTAACGTCGGTTAAGCATTGCAAGTCTAGTTTTTTTTTGTCTGAGGTGGAACCCGTGCTTTCCCCAGCCGGGACGCATCGCAGATGACCACCGGAGGGGTTGAATCAAACATTCCGGTTGGCTGAGTATCCATAACGTATTTATTTCGAAATACATATTATTCTAAATGACACATCTCCCCCCCCCCCCC
>SJJU01014279.1:0-15381 GCA_012932125.1 Conopomorpha cramerella
AAAAAATGTATGTAATTTGCACACAATGTTACTATGTACCTACTCGACTAAGTTTCATTTTTGTGATCAATTGTTTATTAATGTTTTATGAATCTTAGTGAGTGATGTTTAGGATGTAAACTATGCTAATAATTTGTACACCATTCAACGCTTTACTATTTATGTTTATATCTGTTTTCACTCCAATAAACAAAATAAAAAAAAAAATAAAAATAAATGGAATGTCCACCTAATGACGTTTTTTCGTTATCGTGGTATATCCTGGTGTATTGTAAAAGCACGATGACTCGTACGTAAAACACTGTCCACAATGCAGCGACTTTAAAGTGAACGTACCTTAGGAATGAGGAGTGTTCTAAAAAAATCTATCTGTCAAAGATAGTTGAAAACAAAAGAGATGCAACTACTAATTTCTATGACCGTTCTTCTTCTGACTCGGACTCTGTTTAGATTTTTTTTACGTAATCTCATTGTACAGTTTAGTTTTTGCCACAACCGAATTTCGTAAAATTCCCACCGGAATATGAATTAGCGGAAAAGATACATTATCTATAATAGTATGTAAGTAGATATGTAATATCTACAATCCTATAAAACAAACATGAGCTTTGTACCTATTGTATGAAATAGTTTAGTAAATAGACCTTTGGTCGAAATTATTTTGGAACATCATTTTTTAAGCAGATTTTTTTAGCAAAAGTTTGCCAATGTACATTATTAACAGTATTCCCGTGCACTATACATATACCTTCCTCAACTCTATCTATTGAAGAACATTTATGCATTATTACCGCATTACCACGTTGGGTAGTTTTAGAGATTAAAGCATACATAGGGACAGACAGCGGGAGGCGAATTTGATTTGTACTCGATATGCAATGTTAAATAACTTGATATTACGCGGACGAAATCGCGGGGATCGGGGAGGAGTCCCGCTAGATATAAGTAATATATAAATCCTGCCATGATCTCTTGAAATAGGTTCGAAACTCGGAAGAAGTAATTTCAGAGACGCAAAAGATACAGTTACTCCCACGATCTGGTACGAAGTATCAGTAAAGAGAGCTGTTTGGTTTTTTACAAAAATGTTTGTTTCCAATCGCTGTCCCGCTGCACAGCGCGCTGGAGTTAGACTGTGTATGCAAAACATGTCTAATTGCAGTCGTTTCTCTGTAACTTTTCCATTACAGCTTTTGATCACACCAAAAATGTTTCAAGTCAACAAACGCAGCGATGTCTCGGGAAATACCGTTGCTGTTCACTCTAACGCAGTCTCGGGAGTTTTGTTGGTAAACTGAGTGCGTTTAAAGTTTTGTTCTACTATGGATTCTTTTTCAATGTAGCCGAAGGTTGAATTTGCCGTGTTACTTACAAGGTACGTGCCTTACACGAGGACGGTTTCGACACAATGGCGCGCACGGTGTGTTGCTACCCTGAATAGGTACTTCAATAGGTACATTTAACACGTGGCTCACTCAATACCTTGACAAACACTTTTACGGTGCTATTTTAGTACCCATATGTATCCAAGTTTTCAGTCTAGCAGATATTGCATGTGTTGATCGTGGGTGTAACGAAATGTCAATAACTGGCACATTTTCGATTCACAACAGGTAGGTAAATGAATATAAACGTTTTCCCGTTTTCCTCTCAGTCTTGCGCCCACGTACGTGTGATGATCCAAACATGGGGCCTTTAAACGGATAATGGAGGAATCTTTTTTGTACATACATACACTTCACGCCTGTCTCCCAGAGGGGTAGGCAGAAACTACAGATTTCCATTTGTCACGGTCCTGACATACCCCTTTCGCTTCATCTACATTCATACATCTTTTCATACATGACCTCCGGTTTCGAGTACTTTTCACGCCACCTTCCGCCAGGACATCACCAATCTGGTCAATATATGTCTTTCTGGGGGACCTCTACTCACCGGGCCCATTACATCACCCATATACTTAAATCTCTTTCGTTAATAGACTTTCATCCATTCTCTCCATATGCCCAATCTTTTTTGTCCGTTCCAGTAAAGTAGTTACTGGTCGAAAATCATAATATTTATTATTAAATCAGTATCTGATTACACGGACAGATGTGCATACTAGTAATCGGCAATAAGTTACAGCGAAGTGGTAGGTTAGGGTGGTACTTTTTGGGCTGTTCAGAACCTGTTTTTACCTGTGGTCTACCCCGTAGGTGAATGAATGAATGAACGAATATACTCTTTATTGCACACTGTGCATTACAAATGTAAAACTAACAATGGTAAGATTGCAAATGGCGACCTTATCGATTTCTTTTAGTTAACCTAATTCATATGTATATAACGGAACTTAACATATAGTGTAATGGGTAGTGTGTGTCGCTATCCCGTCGAGCATATTCTAACCTAGTACTAAAATAATAAGAGTAAATAAGTATCTTGTAAATATAGATAATTTTGGTAATAAATGTAGATGTTTGTACAAATATTTACGAAATAACGTCATAAAAACCTTATACATATTGTATTAACTATATACATAGTAAACCACAAGTATATACATAAAATCGTGTGCCTATTGTATATCCAACAGGTGTACTAAGGGGAATTATTGAAAATATTGTATACATACCTAATACATTTAAGTATTAAAACTCTGAAAAAACATTTGATAAAACATTATTTATTGTAATACCAGAGACACCTTTTCCTTTAAAATACTTGTCACAAATACCCAGAATATATTAAGGTCCAGAGCGTTTTTCTCAAACAATGCATAAACTCACACACTTTGTCCTCAGAAACACTTCGCCTTGTAGCAAGTGGGTCTTAGGTTCTAAGTAATTACCCGTCACTCGAGAAACCGCCCACGTTCACGAGTGCTACTGCGTTGGGTAATTCCAATGTAATTGCGACCTACTGCATTGTATATTTACAGTCTATTTTACCTAAACAAAACGTTGACGTGAGTGTGGCCGGCACTTGTTGAACACGGAAAATGCAGAGCGGTTGGGCGAAGTCGTGCGACTTTTGCACGAATATACTTATTTCTTTTTTGTAACAAGGTTCAAATTCCATTGAAGCTCGTTACTTTAATACTTGCCGTGTTACTGCTAACGAACCTCTGGAAGTTTGTCGTTTGCGTCTTTTGACACTCGAGTTCAGGTAATTTAGGTAAAGGTAAAAAGGCCTTTTGGTGTTCCTTTTATCCAGGTTCATATTATTATTTTTAGAATAGGTATATATTTTATCTTGATGACGATGACGTAAGCCAGTCTAACCATTAAAAAAATATGCTGACACTCAGGTAACGCTATCTTAAGTAACCAATTCTTTAATGTGTTAACATTAAAGAAATTATGGAAATAGGTACTGTCATAAATCAGTCTCTGGCATTAATAAGTAGCAACTTTATCCTGGTTTGGAGCCAGGTGATGTTTGACATATTATCTTTTCTTATCTTGGGAGGTGATTTATTTTTTTGTAGTATAATATTGTTAACAGTTCTATAAGTACGTTTTTTTAATCTTAGATACCTACTACTAACGTCTAATCTTTGTAAAATAATAAAAATGCCTTGTATCTAGTTATTGTTAATTTTAAACTTTCGTTGTTTAGTAAGTACAATCGATATTTTAATGTTCGATATTTTGTAAGTAGTTAGGTACGGTCGGCCAAGAAAATGGTCTATCAGTTTCGATGACACTTCCTGTGTCACTAAAACATCAATAAGGTAGAGTCGGTATATTCTGACAAGTGAACAATGAACCTTAATGTTTAATGACATTCATATGAGTTTCAACCTTAGGGTGGTAGAGCAGATTCTTGGCCGACTGTACATTAAAAACCCTTAGCTGCATGATTTTTTTGTCTGAATAAAAACCTATCCTTCTTAAATTATATGGCCTGTATCACAGGAAAAAAATAAAAATTTAAAGTGGCCTAAAGTCAAAAACTGCGTTCATACGTATTAGTTTGTACCTTTGACAATAATTTAGAGTAAAAAATCTGTAGATGGGACGGCTAGAAAAAAAAAATCGAGGAAAATTATACTGTTGTAGTATTACATCAAAATGCAGCTAAGGGTTAATTATTTTTATGGTGTTTTTATCTTTTAGGTATCGAAATCTGTATCCATTTGCGCCCAGATAATGTATTTTGTTCGGTCTTTTCTGCACATAGAAACTATCTGCGGAAGCCAAACCAAGCAATATAAACCTTTTTGATGTAGCTATCAAATAAATTTTATTTTTTACGCCTAGATTAAATGGTATATCTGTTTTCTATTCTTATTCGTTTCACTGCGCACGCCCGTAGTAATAGGAATATTTCTGTAGATCGAAAGAATAGGTTAGTGAACTCAGAACTATCATGTTTGTAGATACATAGGTCACAAAACACACTGTTATTTTGAGTACATCCAATATACATTTATAATTCAGAAACACATTAAATATCAGCACTAGTCATTTATTTTTAAAAAACTCATTAAATATTCAGAACAAAATTCATTTATTATTAAAAAAACACATTAAAAATTCAGAACTACACTCATTTATTATTTAAAAAAACATTAAATATTCAGAACCAATTTCATTTATTATTAAAAAACACATTAAATATTCAGAACAAAGTTCATTTATTATTAAAAAAACATTAAATATTCAGAACAAAATTCATTTATTATTAAAAAACACATTAAATATTCAGAACAAAACTCATATATTATTAAAAAAACACATAAAAAATTTAGAACTAAAGTCATTTATTATTAAAAAAACATTAAATATTCAGAACTAAACTCATTTATTATTAAGAAACACATTAAATATTCAGAACCAAAGTCATTTAATATTCAAAACCACATTCAATATTCAATATTCATGTATACAGGATGGTAAGAACATATGATCTAATTATCATTATATCGATACTTCGGGGTAGAAAGATCGTAAAAGCCACTTTTGGTCAAATTGAGTTATGAATGCTGGCTTATGCAGAATTTTCCGCTCTATCGATTGGTCTATATAACGGTATGTTGATGATATGGTTTATACGACCTTTCTACCTCGAGGTATCGATATATAGTATGTATAGTAAGTCAGCTAGTATACTGACTCGGCAAACGTTGCTAAAAGACCATTTGCTCGGGGTCCTTTTACACGCAGTATGAACCTTCCAGAAGAAGCTGGAGGCGAGAAGCCGAAAACAGATCACAGTGGCGTGCAATTGGAGAGGCCTATGTCCAGTATGTATTTTATTTATATACCTACTTTAGTATAGAAGTTTCACACGTAGCGAATGGCGACTTAACGAAACTGACCACAGATTCTTATCAATTAGAGCTAAGTCTATTAAACCTTAAACGAGATAAAAGTTTTGCGTCATATTATTATTATGTAATAGAGAAAAAGCTATTATAAGTACGAGTTTTAGGTACCTACTTTCCGCCCTAAAACTGCCCCCTCGAACACAGTGCTCCATGAAACTTTACATATATAATATCATCAGTCCACCTTGCCTGAGGGCGTCCTACACTCCGTTTGCCGAGACGCGGTCTCCACTCGAGAACTCGTTTTTCCCAACGGTCATCGGTTCTACGGCTAATATGGCCGGCCCACTGCCATTTCAGCTTGCTAAAACGATGAGCTATGTCGATGACTTTGGTTCTCTGTCGGATCACTTCATTTCTGATTCGATCCTTCAGAGAAACGCCGAGCCATAGCCGCCCTTTCCATAGCACGCTGTGCGACTTCGAGCTTGTGGGCCAGCCGTGCCGTTAGTGTCCACATCTCAGCTCCGTATATCATTACAGGTTACAATTTACAGGTTACATATTATTACGTACGGATATTATTCAATATTTTTACCGGGTATACCAGGCATGTGGAGCTTGTCTTTGATTATATTCGCGCCGTTGCTTTGTACCCGGTAAAATTTGAAACCCCTAAAACAGTTGGTGAGAGCGGGAATAAGAGCGGGGCGAGAGACTTGAGTGACGGTATTCTTGTGCTATGAACGACAGCTGCGACAGCGGCGGCGACCATGGATAATAGCCCTAATATAATGATATAGCCCTAATATAAGACTAATAGCACTATTGGGATACAAGCATTCCCATTTCTAGAAATATGAATCTATACGAATCTCCCTTTATCCTACGCCATATTGCTGTGTCTATCAGGATCTACAATGTTTTAATGTGCACTAATCATTAACTTACCACCTAAGAGTACCATTGTAGAACGCAATATTGAAAATTAAGAATTGAGAAAAAAAATAATTAAGCTTTTTAAAGTAGCGTAATCGCGTGCTAGAAAACACAATTTAGTAATAAAGCGGACGTTGCTAAAATATGATTATTTGTTCTCAGAAACATTCGTTCGTCAATGTTGATCCGAACTCTAGATGCTTTGTAAACGTTCCACTGTAAAGCCGGAAACAATTTCATATTTATCGAAGTCTCTGTGCGTCTTGTAATTTTATTTAAAACAATTACCCACTTACCTACATACATCACCCATCGTCCACTTCTGGAGTAGGGCCTAGCCCAATGATTTCCATGGGCATTTGGGGGGAAATGCTAGTAATCGCCAGGCTTGGCAAGCGGGTTGGCGATCGCAGTGGTGTTGAGGTTTAACTCACAGAGAGCGCTGCTGCTCGTCCGCTAGAGAGTTACGGCGGTCGTCCCGACGATGGGAAAAGATAGGCTGGGGTGGTGACACAATATGTATTCAATTCGCCGTCGCATACATACATACATACATAAACTTCACGTCTGCCTCCCAGAGGGGTGACTACAGATCTCCATTTGTCACGGCCCTGACATACCAATGCACTAGCGTTTGTGAATAAGTAAATTACTTATAATGAATACTTAAAATAATGATTACATTGAAACAATCACAACAAAACAGAAAATCAGATAAGGAAAATCAATCCATTTCAAAATAAGAAATATAAAAATAATATATAATAATATCTACATAAGAGAGGTCATCCATAATAATAACATTATGCCTACTTTACCTTTGACCCAAAACATAGTTTTACGCACTAATATATTTATTATGTAATCGGGATATTGTGGGTCGTGACGGGCTGCACGTAGGTAAAGAGCATCTGATAGACAGTGGTCGTGAACTTGGACTAGCAAACGAAAGTTTAAGGGTTCGAAACCGGCTGTATTTCACAGCCTTAAATGGGTAACAACGGTCAAACGACGAAGGAAAACATCGTGATGAAATAGCATACCACAAGGTGACACTACGCTTCATGCTTTTGAATCGCAAAGAGCGTTGCAGCGCGGTATAGCAACCATAAAGCCCCCCCTCGCGTAGATGTGCACTACCTACACTAGACAGGAATTCCCGAAATTCCGACGGGAACGGGATTTTATGTATACGGGTAAAACAATGTTCCACAATGCCGAGTTCAGCTAG
Organism: Conopomorpha cramerella; assembly: GCA_012932125.1. Classification (NCBI taxonomy): domain Eukaryota; kingdom Metazoa; phylum Arthropoda; class Insecta; order Lepidoptera; family Gracillariidae; genus Conopomorpha; species Conopomorpha cramerella. The sequence continues at coordinate 7,428 of SJJU01014279.1, forward strand.
TCACAATATAATTAATCGATCATGGACCTGGGAGACGTATGATAAGATGTAGATAAGTTTGATATCTAAGTAAAAACGGCATTATATTACGCTATTATAAAGATATGACGATATTGGGGATAAAATAATAATAATTTCAATTTATACACATATAGTAGTTTAACACTTTTAGGGGCACACCCCTCATTTCAACGTGATTGTCTTAAAATAAGTTTAAGTATAAAATTTTGAATTTCCGATTGAAGTGTGGTCCGGATCCACATCAGACCAACTTGAAGAGGTCGAAATAATTTTGTACTAGAATTATTTGCTCCTGTCTTGTATATTTGCCTTTAACATTATCAATTTTACATAATTTGTAACATGTACAGCGCAATAAACTGTATATTCATATATTCATAATTTTTTTTACATCTACAAATGGTCAATAGACAATGAAAAATGTTTTTTTGTACAGTGTAGTATTTTATTAAGTCTTTTTCTCCAATATATTTTACAATACTACATAGTTGTTTTTCAAGATAGACGTATGTATAGTACGTAGAAGTTCTTTTATGTTAAAACAATCTTCCACGTGTTTTTTCGATTGCACTTAATTACTAAAATAAATACATTAAACAAAATCAACATCCAGATGGTCTCTTTGACGTGTTTGAGACTCATTTCACTTCAATAATCGGTTTACCACCTTCAATGAGCCAGGCTGTCCCCGGTGGCGCTTTCTCGAAGACATCCACGGCCGCCTTTCCCACGGACACCGCTTCCTGCCACGGAGAATTATCCAAAAATTTCTTGAAGTCTTCTCTAAAGAACTGAATGTCGTATTGTTTTACGTCGGAGGTGGTCATATGTGTCCTTGTGAAACCAGGGTTAATGGCAATTACCCGGACTCCTGACTTTTCGAAGTTCTCCACATGCCCCAAGGAGCGCGTGAAGCCCAACACGGCGAACTTTGACGCCTGGTACACGGCCATAGTTTTGTCAATTCTGAACGAGTAAATGGATGCCAAGTTAATGATTGTACCACCTTTGCCCCCCTTGTCAGTGCGCATGCGGTCCCAGAACTTCAGCGACCACCCGATGAGGGCTTTGACGTTTATATCGATGGTTGCCTCCCACGCAGCGTCGTTTAAAATGCCAGCATTATTTACCAAAATGTCCACTTGTTTGTAAGTGTCGAAAATCTTGTTGGTGACAGTGTCCAGGTCTTTGGTGACGTCACACCTGATGAACGCTGCTCGACCCTGGCCGTACTGAGCGGAGAGTCGCTCGACAGCACCTGCACCGACCTCTTCCACTAAGTCCAGCAGAATAACGATTTTGGCTCCATTCTTGAGATAGTTGTCGGCTATTTCGTATCCGATACCCTGCGCGCCGCCGGTGATCACCGCCGTCTTGTTTTTCAGAGATCTTTCCATGATGCCCGCACTTTCGTGAATGTATGTACATGAGGAGATATTCTCTCTATTTATACAAGGGGCTCGTGTCGAAGATAAGTAGTAGATAGTAGGTATTACATGTTAGTTAATAAACAACTCGATAATAGATTGCGTCCGACTTGTTTAATTTTATTGTTTATAGTTACTCTTTGTTGTTTATCATTTATTTGAAACTAATTAAGACTGATTGTACGATAACGTAAAAGTATGTTTTATATTTGATAGAAGTTAGTACTAACAGTTTTGTACCAAAACTATTGGCGAACTTCGGAACAGTTTTATAATTTCACTGCAAAACATATTCAGCATCGAAATTGTGGCATTTAAATTAAATTAATAAGCTTTTAGACATCCAGTAATATTGCAATTGATTAGATGAAGCGTACACGTGTATTCTCTGACGAAAAATGTATGCCTACACACGAAAAATGTAAGGTTTAAGGTTGAATGATCTTTATTTTCACAGGAGACACAGAGTCACTTACGTGATAACATATTTTACATTACGAATTTTTTTAATCAGTTGTCGCTATAAATAATTACTAAATATTCATTAAGTATACAAAGTAGCAATAAAAAAAAAACAATCTTACACCCAAATGTTGTACAAGCAGATTCACTAGAAATAAACACTCCATACATGTTAAGAGACCTCCAGAAATCAGGAACATGTCAAAACTTGAAGTTCATCAAAACCACAGCGTTCCTTTTCCATTAGTGTTATCTTCGGTTATAAACTGAATGATGCTTTTTATTGCAAATATTGACATTTACCTAATTTAAAAAGAGACCGGTATATTTTTTATCAAAATAATGATCAGCTTCCCAACTGAAAAGGATTTTTTTAAAATGGTTTAAAAACATTTTCTTTACTTTACTACATCTACATTAAATGTAAATTAAATTACATGTAAAGTAAATTTTACTGTATGTAAAAATAATTCATGTTGACATAATCCCGAAAATTATCGAGTTTTTTGTTAATTTCTATTGGTGGTGACAGACCAGTTGTCACCATATTGGGCATTTTAGCAAAACTTCACTGACGACGAATGACTCCCGAGCGTAGCCGAGTCTTCGTTCTAGTTCAATAATAAGACTGACGTACCTTCACCTCTTACTTACGAGTATTTGTTCTGAGAAACATGCGTTCGCATTAATGTTGATACGAGCTCGATATGTTTGTAAATGTTCGATCGAACAGCCGGAAGCAATTTCATATTTTCGAAGTCTCTGTGCGTCTTGCACCGAATTGAATTCTATTTATAACTATTACCCACGTTTACCTTTAAAATTATTCAAATTGAGTAATACGTTTAAGTTTATTTCTGTTCCTTTCTGATTTAGAGAAATTTGACAATGTTGATGCCATATTAGCCGTAGCGTAGAACCGATCACCGTTGGGGCAAACGATTTTCCAAGTCTCGGCAAACGGAGTGTAAGACGCCCTCAGGCAAGGTGGACTGATGTTTGCGCAAGGTGGCTGGCAGAAGACGGTTGCGAGAAGCCGAAAACCGATCACAGTGGCGTGCAATTGGAGAAGCCTATGTCAAGCAGTGGACAAGTATGGGCTGATGATGATGATGTCAATTTTGAAAAGCACAAACTCAGTATCTACAACTTTATTCTGCGCAACTATTGTTGTAAGTTAGTGGACTCGGTGACTGACGATGTTTAAATACGCATGGTGAGTAAATATTTAATACAAAAGGACACACATTTCATTACATTTGATATTGAATTGAATCTTCGCGGTTCATCCACATCCATTGTTTGTTATTAAAAATTGAGTATGTTTAATTTCGCCAAAGTACCTTATACCTATTCCTGCATTGTCCAGTTTCCCCGCATTGTCGCCATAGTTAATGTTGTTCATATTGACGAGCCCAACAACGCTTCTAAGACCAATGCTCGGGGTTCTTTTACACGTAGTATGCATAGCGTAAAAATAGAGCAGGACCAACTTACACTTTGCGAGTGTAGGTTGGAAGAGTGATTCCCAGAGTGCAATGAGGAATGAACGAGTTTCACTTAGATTAGAACGCGAGATACATGGTGTTATAGTTTGTAAATAACGAAATACTATAACGTCCACTTGTGTGGTATAAGAACCACATCGCGGGTTTAAAGGCCACTAGGTCAAAGCTCAATCTTCTGTTTTGTAAAAAACACCTTTACTGCATACACGTAGTTTTCGATAATCATTTGTTATCTCTTAGGTCAAAAAGAAATATGAACCCTACTCCTTTGTGATAGTGTTCGGACAGAAACGATTTTTATTTATTTAACTACATTGAAGAAAGGTTATCGCGCGGCTCACCATTTGAACAAAATATTTTGTACGGTTATTATGACGTACCTATATATATAGGTATAGGCATAATAAACATAATGGCTTGTGTAGTAGGCTAAACAAGCCATTATTATTACGCGATTCGAAAGATATCCCGCTATTGTAGATAACATTTAGAAGATAATTTGGTACCTACATTTTTTTGTGGTTATCATGGTTTGTTGAGACTTAACTACTACCGTGGCAATAACTGACCTATTGTGATCGCCCACTTGATTGTCATTGTCAATAATACTATTTTTTTGGTCGAAATATCGAGTAAAACAAGAAGGTAAGTACGAGATTATTTTTATTTTATTCACGCCAATATATTCGGTAAAAACATCAACATTTTCCTGCCCTTATAGGCTTCCTACCCTACACTAGCAATTAGACAAGACAAGACAATACATTTATTTCTCTGCCAAGCACAAATAACACACACATAAAACAGAAAAGCAATATAAAAATACACAAACACAGATGAATAGGCACAGTGTGGCTGTGCTTGTCAGCGAAGAGGAGACTCCGGCTCAGCATCAAGTCACGGTTGCCCGTGACGCTGGTCTTCCGCCGGCACTCAGTGAGAGGGGCGATATACAACATAATTATGACGAATAGCGAATAGAAATAATACCTACACATACAATAAAATAAATAGACCATACATAAATTATAACTATATACAATTTCATATAAAACCATAATTAATACAAATAAAATAATAGTAATAAAATATTATATATACATGAATGTACCCAAGTGTGTACCTAGCCAGCACAAACGGATGTTTGTGGTTTCAGACTAACGAAAGCTGTTGTTGCGTTAACAAGTATTTCCGCAGTTTAATTTTGAACATTAATATAGAGTTACTAGTGCGTATTGGGGGAGGAAGGTCGTTCCAGCATTTCGTTGCCTGAAACCGAAAACTGCCTCTAAAAGCAGCCGTTCTGTGATGCTGCATCAATAGTGGTTGGGACATAGACCGTATCCTATATTTATTGCCACGCCAAGTGAGCTTATCCTTAAGGTAGGAAGGCTTATCTGAATGTATTACACCAAAAAGCAAGGAAGAAAAATACAGCTTTAAACGGTTCCCCATATTCAAAACCTCACCCCGATTAAGGAATGGGGTAACATGTGTTCGGGGAGGTATGTGGTAGCAGAAACGAGCACAAGCATTTTGAACTCTTTGAATGAGCTTAAGGGTTTTTTTCCGAAGGCAATGACCATAAGCCGGTAAGGCATAATTAAGTTTGGATAGTACAAGACTTTCACAAATTTGTAGTCTGAGGTCCACAGACAGAAATTGCCGTATTCGGTATAACACCCTCAGGCGAAACAGACAATTCTTGGTCAGTTCAAGAACATGAGCCTCGAATGTCAGCTTACAGTCCATTAACAAACCTAGATTTCGTGCTTGAAAAACTCTTTCTATAAGATTGTTCATAATACAGATTCCAGGGTTGCTTCGATCGATGCCACAAATTTGTCTATCAGTACCGAGAATCATGTACTTTGATTTAGTTGGGTTCAAAACCAGGTTATTTTCATTGCACCAAACAGATACCCTTGTAAGGTCTTCATTGAGTTTACCAACCATTTGAACAGTATTACCAGCTACCATAGGAAGATACAACTGGAGGTCGTCGGCATAAAGGTGGTATGAACTATACTGTAGACACTTAACTATGTCTGCACTGTAAATAACAAAAAGAAGAGGCCCCAGAATCGAACCCTGCGGGACACCTCGCTTAACAGGATAAATCTTCGAATATTTCAAAGAGCCGTCATGATTTCGCAAAACAACTCTTTGGCTACGATCATTTAGATAGCTACAAAACCACCGAATAACTGACACATCGAAACCGTAGTAGCTTAATTTCGACAGAAGGAGGTCCAAATTTATTTATCAAATGCGCGAGAAAAGTCCAGAAGCGTTAAAATGGAACCCTCACCCTTATCCATACTAGCCAAGATATTGTCAATAACATCCAACATAGCCGTCGTAGTACTGTGTTTCTTACGAAAACCAGACTGACGTACGGGTAGTATAGAGTTAGCTTCGCAATATTCGGTCACCTGTACATAGACAACCTTTTCCAAAATTTTGGAAAGATACGGAAGAATACTTACAGGACGTAGATCCTTATTTATTACCGGATTCGGGATCTTGGGTGTGGGAATGATATGGGCAGCCTTCCATTTCGAAGGAAAAGTTGAAGTCACAATAGAATGGTTAATCAGATGCGTAATATATTTTAAGGAAAAAGGTAAGGTCAATAAAATCATATCTCTGGTAATAAAGTCAGAGCCCTGTGCATTTGATGTCATAGACAAAATAATATTAGCTACGGTATTTTCATTTACTTGCCTCAACTTGAAACTACTTTTGCCGCCGTTGAAACTATGAAATTCAAAGTATGTTAGAGTGGATAAGGATACATAGTTATCACCAGGCAGGTCCATAAAAAAATGGTTAATGACGTCTGGGTCGTTGAAATGTGCAGGAAGTTCTGAGGCACATTTGAATCTCGGTAAAACGTCACGTTTAAGATTTGACCAGAGTTTTTTTGTATCTTTCATATTTTTGTTAATTGAGTTCTCAAAATAAGCCTTTTTCTCATTAAACAAACTGGTAACTACAAGATTTTTCATAATTTTGTACTGATCCCTATTACTTTGCGTTGGAGTACGTCGGTACTTTGTATGAGCCTCATCACGAAGATGCATCATGTGACAAATATTTCCTGTAATCCATGGTTTAGGCTTACCTTTTATTTTTAAACATTTAATGGGGGCAAAATTGTCAAACAGTCTAATTATTAATTGATTAAATGTTGACACCATTTCATCAACATCATTTATGCTCAAAATTGAATTTAAACCAATTTGATACAAACAATCATTGAACTTGTCAAGCTGTATATTTTTGATTGGCCTATACTCAATATACCTAGACGGAAGAGATGATCTTTTTAGCTTTAAAACAACAGATACGATGGCATGGGCTCCTAATTCTGGTACGTAGGAAACGTTAGTGCTAAGTACATTAGCGTTTGTGCAAATCAGATCTATAAGTGTTTCACTGTGCGATGTGAAATGAGTGGCCTCAGTTACAGTATTATGTAAATCCAGGCAATATAGAAAATCCTCAAGTCTCTTACAGAAGTCGTTACCTCGAGCAAACATGTTTATATTAAAATCACCCATCAAAACGATACGATCATAGTTTGTAAAGGAGGTAATGGAATCGGTAAGCGCATCCAAAAAAGAATCAACACGCAACCAAGGAGGACGGTAAGTAGTGCCAATAATTAATCTTACCGATTTAATTTTTAGTGATAGCCACATTTGTTCGATCGGAACGACCGAAATCGGATGCACACATTTACGCACGACAATACCACGCTTTATGTAAAATCCGACCCCTCCGCCGCGCGACCGAACACTGGTCGGACGTGGCGTGTGACGTAAAGAGTATCCCTGCAGAACAGGCGCGCGCGCCTCTTCGCCTGAATGAAGCCAAGTTTCATTTATTGCCAGAATGTCTGGGCTTTCTTTTTCCACTGCGACGATGAACTCATCATGCTTGCTACCCAGTGAACCAGCATTGAACAAACTTAGTTTGACATGTTTCGACAGCATTTGGAAAACAAAAAGTGAAAAATTTTGTTTAGACAGCAAAAAGTTTTCCTCATGTGATGTTTTGTGAAAAGTGTAGTGCTGTGTATGAAAGCAACAGAAAACATAACGTTATATAAAGTATGTGAACGAAGAGATATGAAATATACTACATAAAATCTATATATAACCTTCAAAGAAGCCAGCCTTGGAAAACTTACATAGGTTATGAAAAAAGACAAAACAATGACACCGAGCCATACCGACTGCACCGACAAGCAATGCAACACAAGACAAAAGATACATACATTTACAGAAATATCAAGACAAAAAACAATTTTAGACAATACTAACACAGAAGTTGCAACATGGCAATTACAAACAGTTGAATGTATAATAAGAATTCGCAGTTCACATATTTCAGGTAAGAAATTAATAAATTCTTTATATAACTGCACAGTGTTATTACACAGCCAATATAACAACAAATAAAAAATTAAACAAAAGTGAGCAGTAATAGTTTTCCCCAGTTGTAAACCATACAAAAAAATAATAGGAG
>SJJU01014280.1:0-17527 GCA_012932125.1 Conopomorpha cramerella
GTTAGATAAGGATACAATACAAAAAGAAGAATATTTGTCTTACTAAGAATTCCTACTTGAAGACAAATAATGAAGATCTTATAGAAACATGAAAAAAAAACTTTTACAAAAAATATATTATACTATTATAAACTATATTATTCACATTATATTATTGTGCATTAAATGAAGTACTATAGTCACTATTAGGTTTTATAAACCACATATTTAATTAGGTACATTACTTGAAATATTTATCTAGGGGTCTACAAAATATTCATAAACGGTGTTATTCAGAGACGTTGCACTAACCCCGGCCCAGAGTTAGCCAACAATTTAGTATATTCAGAGTGACAGACTAGGGATAACCCACATGTTAAGGTAGGTTTAAGGTACGATAAACCGAGGGGTTGCCTAGTTTATCGGTGGGCTAGCTGACAAACGTCACGATATGTCAATGTCAAGTTGTCAACAGTTTTAATTTCCAGTTGCCATTGATAGTTGTGAAAATTATTCTATCAACTACTACCTGTTTGCTGTTCATGCTGCATTTTGCTGAATTTATAAGCAATCCTAGAATATATAGAAAAAGAAAGGACCCCTTTGAAGAATACACGGAGAAGGAATTTATGCGACAATATAGATTTTCCAAACGAGAGGCCATTATAATTATACGTAGATTTGTTAAGAAACCACCTTTATGAATCTGCTACGGATAGGAATAGAAATCACATTACAGATTGTTTAAAACGAAGACCTAACACATAGTTGCATTTTCACAATTTCACCCTAGTTGCGCCTTTGAAGTGCATTTTAGTATATGGCAGAATGTCCAGTAACTAGACTGAAAGATAGCTCTATAGGCTTTGTTAGACCGTGGGTTAACTGTCACTCTGAATAACAAAACAAATAAACTGGCGTGTAAACCTAAACTACAGGCTACCAAACCCAGCCATGGCCCCTGGTTTAGCGATACGTCTCTGAATAACACAATAATAGTTAATATCTTTTTAATATAAGTAAGTGTTTAAGTATTTTTATACAAGTTGTATTTTTTGTTCATCTGTTAGTTTAACTAGGTATGATGCGATCGGCGCAGTTGCATCACTGTAATGAAAATGAAATTCTTTATTTAAAGGTTAGATGCGTAGAAATAAATGGCACTGTTCCCGCTATAGGTTACCCTGTGGCGCGGGACGCTGTGATGTGCTGGGTACAGACCATAAACAGTATTTTATTCACTTGAACATTTCTCGTGAAACATATTCAGTGTAATTGGACACCGTCTACAACAGTGCCTAAGTAAATCAAGTGTATGCAGGTCGTTGACTGTAGTAACGCGTGATCTCATGTATTTTTCATTGAGTTAGAGGTTCTTGACAGAAGCTCCCGAAGTGATGTTTGTTTTGGCTATTATTGAAACGATTAGCACGTTGGTTGTACGGTCAGTGATAAACAGCTTAGACCGGTATTTTGATCATAAATATACAGATTTCGTCATATGGTGTTAGAATGACGGATTTTTTAAAAAAATATTCGCAATCGTGCCCAAAGGTGCCTCTCATAAATTGTTACAAATATTAACTCGATTTTTTTATATACTTGGCTCTTATGTTCAGCTTTAAAGCCGACAAATCTGCCACAAACAAAGTAATAACTCTTCGTGTTCAAGTTGGTGTCATTGTCATATTCTATCGATAAAGTAGTCAATAGTCGAAGTGAGGGTGAACCATCACATTTCAATGTTGCGTGAAAAATTACACAGGAATAACAAATTGATCAAATAGGAGTCCTCTCCTTTACTTCTCACTCTCGCTACGTTATTTTTCGTCACCAGCACATTATTACACTAATTCATATTAACACAATAATTGTTACCATTTGCATCTCATCGCTTCCCGTATTCATGGTGCTTACTTTATCACTTGAAATAATTGACATGATCGCGTGTTATCCGCGTATCTGTATGAAGACTGTCGGCATGGGCTGGTGTAGGTACTGATTCTACTAGCGGAGGCTTTTACAGTTGACCTATTTGGTACCTTTACTAATGAGTATTTGAATAGGTTTCTGTTAATCCTTTGTTCATTAAGGTTTATTTCGTTAGTAGCATATGTTGAAAATTAGGATTCGCGTTGTAGATTGCTGGAGAGGAGGGCCACAATACAACACTGTTGGTTGATACAGTTTTTGGGTGTAAAGTGGCCACATTATGAGTCATAAAGAAACATGATCGTTTTTAACTGAAGGCAGCGGTCACAGGGTCGGGTGGCGTGTTGGTAACAGAAGGTTCATTGTTGTCAACTTTGTCGGGCCGTGCCCTGGAGGAGAGTGTTTGTCGTTTGACTCTTTTGCAAAAGCAGCTGTAGTGGACGGCCATTGTTCCTCAATTATACGCAAAATAAAAAACATGAATGACTTAAGAAAATTACCTTATGGTATCCATTTCTGGTATTATTCGGCACGCAATACCTTCAGCCCGATCTGAAATCACAAATTATGATATTTATGTTTTCCAAATTGTGTAATGAGGAAACCATAATACTGAATACAGATTTTCGTTGCAAATCATAGATATTATGACGTTGCCGAAATATCATATACTTACTACAAATGTTATACTTGAATAAGGTCCACTGTGCGTCGACAACAACTACTGTTCTGTCACACACAGCGGGCTGTAAAACAAAACGTGATAATTCAATATCCACGTTTCGTGTGCGGACAACGTTACATGTACCCAGGACATTGCATTCGCTCCTATAGAATCACGTTGTTACTCAGAGGCTCAATTACACTGGCCAGTTAGTCCAAATAACACAATAGCACTAACTACTGGGAAAATTACTAGAGACTAACAAAAAAACTTGTTTAGTTTCCGTGAAGGTCGCCGTCCTTTCAAATTGCTGAAAAGCTCGGAAATTGTGCTGCTTCGCTTTCGAAGGACGCCGTAAGTCAGCTGTACATAAAAGGGTTGCTACTTGATATTGTTCACCATTGCGAAGTTGGTACGTTATAAATTAAACAATACTGGTAAGGCGCAATAGAAGGTGTTCAGGGCCGGTAATAACAATAATACTAATTTTATTTATTGCAATATACGGTGGAAAGGTCTTCCTTTCCATGGGATATTTGCGGGATTATAGGTACTTATCCTCTTGTCAGTCCCTAGAGGTATTATCCATTTAATACACAATATGTCAGTATTGTTATTACACATTTATTATTGTTGTGCAACTGGGTTGGTATATTACACCTATTTGCGTAAATGTACGCAACAAACCCTTTGGTCAATTAGTACGAGTATCATAATTGCTGCCTAACCAACTAATGATAGATTTACAACTTTGAAACCAATAATGATCGCTTGGTCATTAGAGACACCGAGAAAAGAACATCTTCAGCCTTAATTGAATACGCAGAAAAAAGTCATAAGATTTCGTCAATACCTTGCGCAACACAATACAACTAATTGGGAGGGTTTCCTTTGGATGTCGAGTGTCCACTCGCTAATGGGGGACATTAAGGTGACACTACACAGGTTTGGCTAATGGCCGCTCGTGATGACTGATGGACGACCACGACCACATGTGCTCTAATCTGTATTGATAAGGAGCCAGTCGATTATACAAACCAGTTGTCTGATTACACTTTTGTGGCGAGTTGCACTTTTTTTAATCAGTGCCGATTTATTATATTTGGTTTCTTTCCACTTTAATATCGCGTAAACCTCCACCGCCATTTTGTCCGTCCGGTCGCTGAAATATGTCTATTGCAATATGTGCCCTCCTTTCCAACTTTCTTTGTTTTGCTTCCTTTTGAAATTATAGTACTTAGGGACGTCTCAAATACTTTAGCGAAATGGGAAAGAATGCTATGAAAGACGAAAGTTGACTGTATCGACTTTGCATCGTGAAATTAATGTAAAATTAGCATACTTAACCTAGTATTAAGTATACTAGGTTAAGTATTCTACCGCAAGACAGGATACATTTCAATTAATTTAACATTTCGATGTTTATTGCGTGATTTTCATTTTATGTCAAAACAAACTCTTTACGAAACCGCATTGTATAGATACAGACGTACATACAATAGTGTTAGTGATATGTATAGACTATAGAAGAACCCAGTATCCCGATGGAAAGGCTTCGTGGGTCCGTCGCTGGCGGAGTAGGGGCGGCGGTGGCGGCAGGCCGCAGTGCGCCACTCTGCACCAAACCGGGCCCGTGTCTGTACAGGCCGTGCCGTGTCGGCTAGCTGGACGGATTAGGGTAGTCGGCCCGTGAATAAATTGATATTTCCTTTATACACTACGAACGAAGGCTTTTTATAACTTGTGTTGTGATGGGCCATTTTCTACGTTCGAACCTAGTGATGAAAATGACTTTTATTAATCATTGTAATAATATACCTACGGATTACATCACTTTTGTTCGTTTGACCTTGCGAAACATATTTAGTATTTCGACGTAGAAATAAATTTTTTTACTGCATACTACGTAAATTATCGATTTGCACCAAAGTAATGTTTGTTAAATTTGCCTCAGCTATTGAATACGAAATTCAAAACGTTTAATTATGTCGAGTAACAACAAAGTGCGCTATGAATCGCGGAGCTGGGTTATACTTCCCCTTCTTCGGGTGCGTGTGCGCGTGCTCGCGCTGTACTTGCGCAGGAGTGGCCAATTACGTACGTCGTCGTGGTTTGTGGACACATAATCACTACTGTCAGGAGCAAGCACGGTACACTGAACCCGAAGTTATTGAATAATATAATCGTAATTTCTAAATTGAATTAGGTATTACTTTGAACTAATAAATTATTTCACGAACATAGGCACGTCACGAGGGCTTAGAACAGCAGGCGGAAGTTCATGCAGGTATGATGCTAGTATAGGCACTCGTGTAGTAAAGTGAATTAGTTGTGTGAGCATCGCGAAAGACGTCGCCATAATTTGCTTCCTGTTTCAGTAAAGTAAATATTTATAACATTGCCTGTTTCTGTAGAATGAGAGATGTTGCACACATGAATGATTTCCCAGGAACAATCGATTACAGTTCAATTATTGTGTTTCGCAATGTACATCGCCCGTATACACTCACGACTGTAATCGCGTGACGACGTGTAGGACCAGCGAAGTTGAACCGACTTTTAAAACAAAATATGATCGATGGTATCTCGGAACTAAGAGTTATCTGTACCACTTTAGTGGGGCTCGTACCTACGGCTAATGACAGGTCCATTACGACTCATTAAAGAGCTCATTACAGAGTGCTTTTCGTTGTCATTGCGATGGCAATTGGCGACTCATTGTAATAATTGTACCTACTTCTTGAGTAGGTTTTCCACTCATGAGGTCAGAATAAGCACCTAATCAGCAAAAAAAAAGTTTATGGTCGATAGTTATTTATATTCGATAAATTCTTTTTATTTATTAATCTTCTATTATATAAAAATTAATTGTTGTTCGTTAGTCTCGCTAAAACTCGAGAACGGCTGGATCGATTTGGCTAATTTTGGTTCTGAATTACACGTGGAACTCCAAGGAAGGTTTAAAAGGTGTATTCCTTCCAATAAACGGGATACAAAAGTGACTCCTGTGGCAAAACAAATGTTTGCCGAGACAACTAGTTGATTAATATAAAGGAATTAGAATCTATGTAGGTGCTGTTTGTGACTTGCGAGTATAAAATTGTATTCAGAATTATCTGGGTGTCGAAAATAAAAAAGTCCTGATTCAAATCTTAAGAAACATAGGTAGAGGTGTATTGTTTTGTTCGCATTGTATTGAATATCTGCATGAGTCAGGAGGACTGTTAAAACAAGCTGACGTGATGTTATTCTTTTTTCCCAATACGAAGTGGAAAATGATTTAAATTTCCCTCGTTATCGGAACGCGCTGCGCGAGTGGCGCCCCCGCGGAGGTGCCGCCGTGTCAATTTCCGCTAATCTCCCGGGCGGCAGTAGGCCACCAGTCACGTCATCAATAAAGCCCGCCAGGCGACGCTGAAGGCAGCTCGTCGGGTGAACGATAGCGCTCAACTTTATCTGTCACCCACAGGTATTCCCAAACTGTTTTGCACCGAACTACTTTTGAACTATGAACGAAAGAACTTAGTTATTTCCTGCAATAGTTTACAAAGCAAGTGTGCGGAATATGAACATTATTTCCAAATTGACCATTCTGTGACAGCTAGGAACACATTTTCGCGGTTGTCGCTCACCTCAATTGGCTTGTTGTATGGTGTCCCCTCGGTGCGAACTCTACCGTTACAGTCATTTTAACTGTGCATGTATTACCGCCACCGCCGCTGCCTCACATACTAACTAATATTCGTTATTAGGTTGAATGCGCTTCCGTGGAAACAGGATTTTATAGTAATCGTTTTAGTACACATTATTTTTTCATTACAAACTTAGTTGCGCATGCAAATTCATTTATAGGTCGAAATTGATTGTTATAAATAGTGTATTATGCGTTGGGGCATTTGTAGGACTTTATAGTGACCCAGCTTTGTTTGAAGCTGAGCTTGACCGTAAGTTTGTGGACTTGTCCGGTAATCTTCGCGTTACGCCCGGCTAAGTTTCCCACTGTGACGCGAAAATGTAACTAGGTGACAATATTAGTAATTCCTTAAGTTGTGTGCTGCGGAATTAACTACGTATTATGTCAAAAATTGCCTTTAAAATTTAATTGATGTTAGCATAGTTGAGTCTGCGCTTCCGGACTACTCCCGGAGCTCCACCCGGGGGACTTCCGCTTGTATCCGAGTCTCCTATAACTTTCATTGATATACGAGAAAACATATTGTTAACGAAACTCATTGTTAGCTTTCTGAGAATGGTCCCTCTTGTATGTAACGTAAATGTACAGTTTTTTTAGATAGTTTAAGTAGATAAATTCCTTTTTTGTCTATTTGTTAGTTTTGTTTAGTTGCGTCTGACTATCACGATTGAATTTTTAAACACTTTTAATATTAGGCGTTTCTTATAGGCCCGTATTCTGAAACGATCATTAGTTCTCACTAAGACTAGAGAGACGCCATGCATTTGCGACACTTTGTGTACTGTTTATAGCCTTAGAAGTAGTCACACAACTTCTTTGTTTCGAATAATGAGAAAGATCGGGACCTAATTATAAAACACAGCTAATACCGAGAGGAACTGGGCGTCGAGCTTGTGCTCTACATACCACCCGGTGTGCAGAATACCGCAACGTTCTTTTTTAACTCGCTATTTTTCATTGATTGGTATCAAATTAATGTATTCTTATTTGATTGTTTAAATTTTACCTCCTTTAAAGTATTACTTTTAGATGGTGTTATTGAAGTGAATTATCTCAGTCACTGTTTTCAAAGTAGGTACACAATGTGTTTTAAAATAGTCGTGATTCATAATACTATAAATTATCCATACTTAATAGCATGAGTTAGCAAGTGATTTATACATATTTTACTATTAGGTTAAAATTAAGGTTTTTTTAAACAAATCATAATGTTTTCGACTAATGATTATCCTTATCGCTTCGGTATATAAAATAGCAGAAATAATGAAATCAAATATCAGTCACGCTGTTTCGTTATGGTCTAATACCTTTGCTACATTACCTTTTTAACGCAATAATTAGTACAATTATTTACTTTAGAAAAAATATCTTGGCGGAAAATGCATACCAGGAGGTATGGAAGACCTTATAGCGGCAATAGGCTTACCGCCCATCACAATGAGTACCCGCCATGATTTATTTTTCATAATTGTGGGTTACGAAACCCCTCACCTAAACCTTGCCGTAAGAACAGGCGTATATACGAGTATGCATATTTATACAGGTTTTATTAAGTATATTTGTAGAGTCTGTCCTCTGTACAATCTATTTGTAATAAAAAAAATAGTGTAAGGTGTTCGTTATGAAAATATCGTTGGAAATACGTTTATCAATATTGTATGGAGTGCGGTGGGCAAGTGAAGTGGTTTTAGGAAATATACTCGTGTGATGCGTGATGTAACCACGAGTGGAACAACGCGACGACGTGACTAATTGAACAAAAACCGAATTTCATTACAAATGTATGTTGCAAAGTTTAGGTATTTCATATAATATTTATAAAGTTTGTTATGAATTCATCGTTAGTAGTTGTCGGGTTGTCCTTGGCAAGTTTGATTTATATTTTTATTATTTCGCGTTTGTTTATTTTCAACCACATTACCTTGAGATAGGTAGGTACCTACATAAAAATGTCCCGTTTTGTCGAATTATCTATATATGCATGAAAACCGAGACTGCTAATGTGTGTAGTTCCTATAACGTACCAGGTGATTTGAAGTATTATATTTTAAGGCATATTAAAGCAGGTTCCTTCCATTCCACTATGGGTGCGAGTTTAAGTAAATACAGGGTGGCGCCTCGTGTGAGCCGAGCTCGTGTCCAGCAGCCGGCTGGAGCAGGGCGGGGACTTGGCAGCGCCGCAGTATACTTCTGAACTGCTAATTACCGCCCATCGTGCTCGAGCTTTACGAGCGCTCATTCAACTTGCTCTGAGCTACTAAACTTTTACCGATGGCTGTTCCCTACTAGACATTACACGCGATTATTGTCATAAACAGGCCCGCGCGGGAATACGAGCACAGTAAACACTCCGGACTGTAATGTTAGAGTTCTTCTATGAATCCATTGCTGGTCCGTGGGCGAGTGTTGTTTGCCCGGGCCGCGGCGCACTCTGTGTCAATATTGGCACAAGTAGTTTGCCTTGGCACGAGATCTTGCAGTTTTTGGACGTCATCTTAAAAACCATTTTCTGTGTTATTTATTCGGCACCTGAAAGGTTTTTGATCAGATTCTCTTACAAAAACTATCAGAGTTTCAATTTAAATAGTAATAGGACGCCGCCGGGCGGGGAGCGCGCTCGCTCCGTAAAGTAGCTTTTAACGTTCACATGTAAAGTTTGCAGCATATTTAATGGATCCTTACTTTGTTACAGGTGAGTGGCCAAGGACGGGTTCAACTCTACTTTCATGTATTCAGCATGCTCGATTGTATTTGGTAAGTTTTAAAACTGCTTGTACGCTACATACGTCATTTTCTGTTATTTGATAAGAAACAGTTGTTTAGATTTTTGGTGGTTTCCTATGTGCATGATTCTTCAGTTCCAATATGAATTTAACAGCTTGGTCACATGATATCTTCACCATGCAATAAGTATGTAGTCGTGTCAGGTTAGTGTGTCTCAGGTTTCAAAATTCGTTTTAATTGTGAATGCTGTATCTTACAGTGACGCGTTTATGAAACAGGCCCTACTTCTCTGCAGGGATACTGTAGCTATTTGCTGTTAAACCTATTGTTAGCTAAATAAGATTCATTCGTTTTATCCTACTAAAGTTATAAATACGAAAGTTCATGAAAGGTGGGTGTGTGTTGCTTCTTTGCGGAAATTGATATTATCGAATCCGGAATTAGGACGTATTATGCTACCATCGCCGCAAGGAAACTAGCTCATAGCTGCAGTACAAAGCGCGGGGTTTCGCTAGTTATTTATTATATGTATTTAATGAAATAAGCCTTCTTGGAGGTGATACGGCATCGCGGCGTGTTTATCGCCGGAAGTGGAAGTAGGAGCACTCCGCGGCCTTGTTCGATTGTTCTTGTGCCCGTTTGTAGAGTTTGCATTGTTTGCGATCGCTTTGTCTCTCGGCTGCCACCAGACTCTCCGGAGACCACTTCAGGTAACTAAGGCCCTTGATTCGTCAACGTCATTCATTGAACAGCCCTCATAACAAATATACTCTTACACCGTCAATTAATACAAAGAACTCAATTTCATGGACCCAAGAGGGAATCCTTCCTCTCTATTGTTATCGATTTAGAATAATGGGTAACCTAGTGAGTCATTAATGATTTAAATTACTGAAAAGCTTGCAACGTTATATGTAGGTGGGTAGAGCAATATTCTATTAAACGTATCATGGAACATTACGGAACAAAGTTCAACCTTGATTTTGATACAGATTTAGGTGTTTAGTTAGTTGAATCCGGCGAGTTTAATATCTAATTTATGTATTTCTTTGCACGCGATAGATCAAACTTGTTGAAATCATAATGTCGCCGTTGACAGATAGGCCGCGTTTAAAAATACATTATAAACTCAAGACTAAATTGGTTCAGACCATTATTGTCACGTAGTATTCAAGATATACTTTTATCTGTTTCTTAGCACTAGCTTCGGTTAGATATTTTGCAAACACTTTTACTTTACTAGATGATGATACGTGCAGATGTCTGTCTAACAGTACTTCTAATTTTTCCTCTTATATATCTTTTTTTTTCTTATTGTGGTGATGTCCTGTCCGAAGGTGGCGTGAAAAGTACTCGAAACCGGAGGTCATGTATGAAAAGATGTATGAATGTAGATGAAGCGAAAGGGGTATGTCAGGACCGTGACAAATGGAGATCTGTAGTCTCTGCCTACCCCTCTGGGAGACGGCGTGAAGTGTATGTATGTTTTTCTTCCTTAACTGAGTTCATAAAGGAATCAATATATGAGGTATGGTTTATGCAACGCCTCTGAGGCAAGATGGACTGAGTGAATGCTACGCAAGGGCTGGTCGAGAAGCTGGATGGAGAAGCCGAAAATAGATCACCAGTGGGGTGCATTGGAGAGGCCTAATGTCCACGCAGTGGACAAAGATGATGATGATTTTATGCAAGGTGTGGAAAAAATCGAGCCCGCGCCCTATATTGGAGAGGCAGGAGACTAGACCATTCGCGCGTCCAAATCGGTCGCCAGGTGAAGGCAGAGCGCAGTACGGCGCACGGAGCGGCCGCCACGTTACGTCAGTGACGCGCGTTGTGCAACATCACGCTGCACGCGGTGCAACGCCGCGGGACACTGAGCTGATGACCTGCACCATTGTTTGTGCTTTACCTACTTAGTCTAGTCTAGACTCCAGACAACACGGTCTACTGACACCTTCCGTTGTCGGTTGCGACTTCGTTGTAGGATTTCACAAGTTACTTCTGTACAAAATGATTATATTAATCCATCGTGTCTTTGGCCTGGGTTAGGGTCTGAATTGTTAGGATTTGTCACGTCAACTTCGTATCTATGTTCTATACATTAATATGCACTTATTGGATCCTCTATTATCGACAGGCAAATTTTCGCCACTTCTGACGAAAATGAAAGTGCACGTCCAGAGCTTAGCCCCATCATCAGCTCATTTACAATCTAGTTTACAAGAACTGGTAGTGTGAAATGGCACTTTTATGTTCTCTGGTTTGTACAACTTGTCTTATTCTGATATATGACCACAGAGACACAAATCATTTCTCGTTTTATGTCTCGTACGACAGTGCGTAATAATCATTAACAAAGATGTCGAGAACTAAACAAACTAAAGAATTAGTAGGTACATAGTAGATGCTATTATATTAAAAGTTGCTTTAGGTTCTACGAAGCGCATGTTGCCTAATGAAGTGACAGACAATGATCGCGCCGCAATCTAGTAATGAAGTTAACTAAGTAACTGAGATGAGAGTCTGCCCACGCGCCGCCCGCCCCCGCCCCGCGCCGCCCACGCGCGCTGACCGCGACGCCTTTGAAAACACCTCTATCTTGGAATTGAACAATGAAGAAAATTACAAAGTACGCATGTTACTGTATACTAGACCCTGTTACCTAATTGCACAAAGCTTTTGATTTGTTCGCATTGTTCCGTATATTCCGCACATTTCACACGCGGCGATCACCTGATTACAAACTAGGTTACAGTACTAGGCACCAGATATTTTTCTTTTCTATTCAATCAGCGAAGTAAGAAGTGATCCGAGCCGGGAACCTTGATCTAGTGACGTGTCTATCTGAAATTGTATTATTCCAGCTGGGAGCATAGAATCTTACAAACAGACGAGACAGTAGTGTTGTGAAGGAAGACAGCAGAAGCCATGCAATCGATGCAAATCGCTGACAATGCCACGCCGCGCTTCAATTCACATCAGCGACGTTGTATGGTTATTACGGCGGTGGTGCATTGAGTAGCTAGTTTCCGAGAATCGCGGTGAATGCAAATTGTATAGCTGCAGGTAGACGGCCCGGTCATTGATCACGAACACTCCGTCGGAGTTCTGAGTTGTGACTTTGTGAGGGCCAGCGGCGGCGGCGGCTGCGGCCCCTTTACTCTATGTACTGTAGGCAAAATAAAACATCCCTACTGCACTAAATAATTTTTGTGTTGTGAATGTTACGAACGATAATTATGAGATACCTGTCGATTTGTTATAGAGCTTTAGTGTCCTGTTCAAGATTCTGTGGATCGTTAATTCTCTCGACAAAGGGCAACAAAAAATTAAAACTCGCTCAGCTGGCGTAGGGATCCCCGCGGTGGGCTCGTGTCGGTTCCGGCCCGTGCAGCCGCGGATAGTATCTTGGTTCACGCCACTACACGCTGACCTACCGTTGCGTAACAATACAGGACCATGATAGCTCAAGCAACAATATAAACGGTCCAGTGAAGGTTCGTTTCATTGAAGATTTTACTTTTGAATCGCGTACTTTACAATATTCTTATTTATGACTTGGATGAATCAATCACACTCCTCACAAGTAAAGATTTGGAGCCGGTAACTTAAGTCGAGCTAAATTGAAGAATGATACCTATAGCCTACCCACGTCAGTCGGTGCTGATTGCTGAGTCAGTGTGTGTTTTTTTTAAGTTTTTTTTCTCAGCTGCATTCCAGTTTTTGTTCGTTGTGATGATTCATCTAATTTGACTTTCGGCCGCTCTGTTCCCAACCGAGTTATTCATTAATGCACTCTCTCTAGCCACTCATTGACATTGAAACCATTTATTTGGGGCTTTTCCGAAGACACTTCTACGATCAACTGAAGGTCAGTTAGAATTGCAGCATTACCTTCACAACACACTAACACACTTCGTGTAACAATGTCGGAATATTTGGAATGAACATGCTTTCTAAAAAAACTAATCGTTTCGAGTATTTCAGTCATGTTAAATAATAATCCAACTAATGCGACTTCATCATCGCTAATAGAGACGTGTTGTCTCACAGTGAATAATTGGCAGTACCTCGATGTACTTGCAAATTAACTATGGGCTGTAAAAGGGTAAAGTAAGTATTAGGCATTAGTGGTGTCGTGTCAGTGTCGTCTGTGGGTCGTTCCGAGCCAGCGCGCGCGCCGTTAGCACCTGCAGCAGTCGCCGCGAGGTCGACGCCCTGCATACAGACCTACATCGCACGCTTTTGTCTATGGGGAAAGCTCTAGCGAACTGTGCCCGCCCGGAGACCGCCTATCGTGTTACTAGTACCTGTGCACCAAGTGGGTACATCCCGCTTGTAATGGAGCCGGTAGCAAGAAAGCAGATGTGACATGCGCCGAAGTGTAGCTATCACACTGCGCATCAGCCATCTCCGAGCGATCACCTGCAATTACCCTCCTACACGAGGTGTGTGAACTCCAGCCCGAAATGGTCAATTTACTCCGCGAACAATACTCGCCTAACACAAGGTTTGCGGCTGGTAAACACGACGAGATGAAATTTATTATTATGAAAACTGCACGGCAAAGGTTTGAATACAATTGAGAACAGCTGCTCAGCTGCTGGCTTAGCGAGTATTTTGTCGCAACCCGGACCCCGCGACCCCGCACCCCGTCCGCGCCACACTCGGATCAGCTGATTACCTCCCCGCTGCTGTTCCCTGTTTGTTCAAAACAAAGTTTGTTTCTGTCACATTGAATTTGATAACTTAGTGAAATTAATGAAAATTGCAAGTTTAGTAGCATGTTAATGTCATTGTCGCCAAATAAATAACATTTATTTATATATCATCATAGAAATTTCATATTTTCAGTCACACAATAAAAATCTAAAAGTGATCCATAATCAACAATTACCCATTTCAAGGTGAAGTGTTTGTACGTGTGTGTGGATTTATTTTGTAAAGAAAAACAAAAATAAGCATTGAACGAAATCAATAGAACGATGTTTCAATGTGTCGTCAGAGGAAGACGCAGGAGGGGGTGGGGGTCCGAGTGGTGTTGACGGGGCGGGGAGAGCGGCTGAACGTCAGTCCCGCAACGACTGCGGACCGAGCCGCACGTGCTGCCATGCTCGCCAGTCTGTGCCTCGCGCCCGGATAGTGCTGTGTTTGTGACTTATGTGAGCTGCCGACTTGTGATGCTGCGCTCGGCACCCAGTGCCGGCATGGTGGGCCTCCCGCCACCGCCGCACGCTAGACTCTCACTTTTTGATTCCTGCCATCGCAAGATCAGACTTATCGGTGGTGGTCCCGTCGCATTTCTAGGAGGACTTGTCGCGTAAGTTTGTTGACAAACTTTTCAATCAACTTTGTTCTTCAAGTTTTGGACCTGGGAACTCCTGTAAGTGTACCAACTGTACAGCTCAACGCGAGGTTATTGTGAGAACAATCCAGACCCTCGCGTGACGTATCTGAGCTATCAACGCTGTAATCACATGGGCCGTTCGTTGTTGTTTTCATTGTGCTGGTAGTCACCCGGTAGAAACTATTGCATAAACTTACAATGGATATTGTTTGCATTCAAATGCTAACAGCAGCAACGGTACTAATGGTGTATTAAGAGTTGCCACGCTAACAGTTTGGAGAGATGTGAATTAGCATTATTTTAAAGTGATTTAAGAGGGTAGTAGGTATACTCGTATTGTAGTAAGGGTGGGGTAGATTGTCGGTCGGGAGATAACCTCGGCTGTGGCGGCGCCAGGTAGTCGCCGCTCCACACGCTCCCACGGTCCCTGTCTGCTCCGACCCCAACGAGTTTACTTATATGCTGAAGATTACAGATGGTTTGCACGCCACTTTTCATCGCTTCATTGACAGTTTAGACTTATGATTTTTATGATATAAAGATCTAGATATCCATCAAAATTCCATTAAAAAAAATATACTTTTCTATATGAAACAACTGTATCTGTCCAAACGGGCTACTGTGGTTTGATTATCTTATCCTTTAGCAAACTTTACAGATGTAGGCTGCAAAAATAATTTGTATATCTTGACTGCTAAAACAACAAACATTTCTTTTAAACTCCACTTTTATTTCAAATTCTTCATGAAAATTGACTTGAATATAATGAAAAAATAAAGTTTCGAGTTTTGAAAAAAAAAAGGTCCACAACTACCTTGTTATTAGATTTTTTTAATAACAAGGTAGTTATGGAATTTACGTTGAATCTCAATTACTATACCTTAGACTCGCCTACTTTCTGAAATAAAACCTGTATGTTATCAATAAGTCGATACAAATTGAATTTCTTCCTAGGGTTCACAATTTCAGTATTCAAAATCTAAGAAATCTAAATCTCTTCATTCGGTATCACATCACTGCTTAAACTTTTCAAATACTTATCAACATTTTCAGTGTCAAGTAAAATTAGAATTTGATACTATTGGTAGTAATTGAGCTGTAGAGTTTGATTATTTGGAAAAAGCTCAGATTTTAGAAAACTATTATGTATTTGTTAGTCGTGGACCCTAAGTAGTTATTATTGATGCGCAGAGTGAGCGGGCCGCCGCGGGTCCAGGATTCACGGAATGGCTGATTATCTTGTGGCGCACGCCAGGTACGCTGTCCCAAGATCCCACGCGTCTTTGATGAAGCCGTCTTAAGACAAACTAGTTCAGCATAGAGACAAGTTTATTTGGATCTACAGTATAACGAATGAAATGCATTATTCTGTAATAACATTTTGGTATCGGTGGTTGTACTTTGGAAGCTCAACTTATTTTACCAAATGTTGACCTATATTGCATTGAAAGACTTAAAAGCAATATTAGCATGCTCGTCTTATTTGCAAACCGGTCTGTCGGGTATTTTGTCATTTGTAGCCTCTCGTGTCCCGCTCGAGGCTCGAGCCAAGCACAGCTAATTTTATCGCCGGTTGTAAAACAACGGTGCCGCTTTGGAATATTGATTCGGCCCCGCACACGCTCTAAATAAGTTCGTGGTCTGAAGTTCTCAATTTTACACCTCGACACAATTTCCTTTTAAAAAAAATGCTTACGGTCTCACTCAAATACGGATTGGGTACATGTGCACGCATTAATGCTGCCTCCAAATATTCTCAGGAAGTGTGTGCACAATGATTTGACACAATTTTCCGAAGCTGTGTTTGTCGGAGCACTTGTGTCAGGTGTCATGGTGCGCCAGAGCCGATGGCACTTGAGCGCGATGCTATATCGCCCTTCACGGGATGTCGTCAATTGCTCTTCACTTCAACTTGTGTAGTCTTTCCGAGAAGTTGCTTCTCTTTTAACCGCTCTTAGTCCTACCAGTTGCTGTTAGTTTACTTCTTGGTATTTTTTGAATTGTCAATTTCTGCAGACATATTTGAAGTTTTACAATTATTTTGGCGACTCTTGGTAGGTGTGCCACGATGTGTTAATACATGAATGTTTACTCGTAGTAGAATTCTATAGACAACACGAACGGGGCAGTACCGTGAGAACCGGTCGTTATGCCGTCGGATCGATCAACTACCTGTGTTGCCTTAGATAGTAGTGTGTAGTAAGAAATACTTATGGCAATCATGGTCAGACGTGTAACTGGCGGGCAATACTAATGCAACACCGCGAGCAATGCCCGGCCGACCCAATGACCCGCACCAACACGAGCGTATCAGGACTTCGCGGAAACCTTTTTTCCACTAAACGCCTAACTAAAACAATAATAAAGAAAGAATCCGTTAAGTCTCAAATAAATACTCTGGATAGTGCATTCCTGTTGAAATAATGCCAACACGTCGAACTTCTCCTAAGGCCGACTTTGTTTTTGGATTTACGATGATGCACATGACGTCAATTGCTTCAGATTTTATAATATTATGATCGAGAGAATACTGCTGCAACTTCGTAGTTATTATATGTACATACTAAGTTTTTATTTGATTTGATTTAAGTCATGTATACAAGACAACCAGAGATACATATTAACGCGCCCATCTTTATGATTAGTATTAATTAACTTTCTCCTTAGACACTTAGCGTCGTGTTGCGACTGTTAGGAACTATCTAGAGGCCACGAAGTCACTAGTAATTGAGTCGCAAAGCAGAGTGGAGTCCAAGTCGATAAATCTCACATAGAGATTACCTACCCATACCCAATTTTGATGTGCTTCAAGACGTCAATGTTTTTAATGTAAGTTGTTGAAAGTCAAATGCTGCCGAGAATTGCAGTGATAGCAGCAATTGCTGTTGTGAAGGCAAGAACAACAGACAAGAGCGACGCCCGCGTTACGATCTTATTAACGGACGAGGCAATTGACCCTAACATGATGCCCACTCCGAGCGACACAATCCACGCGCCCCCCTTTACAACTACACCGCAACAACAGCAACATGGCAATGACAAAAAAAAATGTAAAAGTTAGGTACTTCCAAACGGTTCGCAAAATTGGTGGGGGTCATGTGTTATGCAGGCCGCAGTAAGTAAATATTTGATAATGCGCTACGTTGTCAGTGAAATCGCTAAATTCTTTAATTATACGTAAACTCCT
>SJJU01014284.1:0-10651 GCA_012932125.1 Conopomorpha cramerella
CTTTTAATCCCAAAGCGGGGTAGGCAGAGGCACTTGCTAAAGCAAATACCCACGGTTCACCGAGCGTATTTAACCCAACGTGACAGGGGGTGAGCCCATCGCCGTTATAGGGTTCTCACACCTTGTGGTGTGCGGGTTTCATCACGATGTTGTCCTTCACCGTACGAGCGTTGCGTTGCGTACATAGGCTCTGAAAAAGAGTCCCATTTGTACACATCCAGTAGCCGGACTCTGACCCTGTTACAAGTCAAATATCCGACCAACTGGACCACAGACGCTCTTTAAGTTTTATATTATTTTGCCATAAAAATCCCCGGCCCATAATGTGAATGTAACCTTGACGGAGTTTCAAACGCAGGATATGAAGATTAGCATCTTGTTGATGTAATGTGGGCGATTTCCGTTCTTTAAGTGTTAACTTTTGAGCAATATCTAGTTTTGTGGGAGATTAGTTGCTTTTATTTCACTAAAACAAATCGCATAGTTAGAACAATAACTTAAAGAGAAAAGAACCGACTTCAACCAGTAAAATTTGACATAAATGTGGTTTTCTCACGGATGCCATTGTGGGAACTGAACCAAATTTATATGGGACCAAACGGGAAGCACCAGCTTTCAAATAAAAAAAAAGCATCCAATACTTATTATTCTAAAAACTCTCCATTCTGATTGGTCTAGGGTTAGGCCACTTAAGCGCTGACGGCTTCAATTTAGGTTTCCAAAGAACCAATGCTGATTAGAGTTCGATAGGTAGGTATTAGATCATATTGACCAGATTGGTGATGTCCTGGCCGAAGGTGGTGTGAAAAGTACTCGAAACCGGAGGTCATGTATGAAAAGATGTATGAATGTAAATGAAGCGAAAGGGGTATGTCAGGACCGTGACAAATGGAGATCTGTAGTCTCTGCCTACCCCTCTGGGAGACAGGTGTGAAGTGTATGTATGTATGTACTAGATTTAAACACCTTTTTAGGAAGACTGACACTATCGAACTAACTAGAAATTCGAAACATTGTTCAATAATGTACTAATATGTATAATGGTTTCATATAATAAATTATAGAAGTGACTAGCTGTACCGCGCGGTGTTACTCGCATTTTTTCGTTCCCGTGGGAATTTGGGGATAATATTAATAACTTTATATAGCCTAAAGCCTTCCTCGATAAATGATCTATTCAACACAAAAATATTTTTCAATTCGAACCAGTAGTTCGAATTCAAAAACGAGTCGCGTTCAAACAATCAAACTCTTCAGCTTTATACACACATCAAAAGTGTCTAGGGATCAAGAACATTTTTAGCTCAAAAAAAACTAATTTATTTAAATCAAATCTAATCTTCTGGAATGGTCTCCTACCTAATTCCCCATGCCTGTATCAATGACTGAATGAATGAATTCAGTTTTTGTAAAAAATATTCTTGATTGCATTCTTCTAAAATGTACTGGATTCCTAGACACTTTTGATGTGTGTAATATTAGTATAGATTTAAAACCACGCATACTCAGACCTAATTTGTATGAAAGCAATCAAGACGAGAAGACGGCTCCGTTTGATTACATACTCATACATCAATCACAGGATGTAGGCACATCTTTATTGGCATCGTTTATCATTAATTTCCAGTTTGAAAAATGTCAAGGAACGCATATTTTGCAATCCTGTTTTGAATATTTGAAATGCATCAATATCTAGACGTAAATTGACAAAAACTCCTGTTTTTTACTCCAATTTAGCTGCTTATTTTATATTGTACAATTACCTAAGAAAAGATGTACCGAACTTAAACTACACACATCAAAAGTGTCTAGGGATCAAGAACATTTTTAGCAAAAAAAAATCTAATTTATTTAAATCAAATCTAATCTTCTGGATTGGTCTCCCACCTAACTTCCCATGCCTGTATCAATGACTTATCACCACATTTTGAAAAAAATATTAATGAATTCAGTTTTTGTAAATTATATTCTTGATTCCAATCTCTAAAATGTACTTGATCTTTAGACACACTTTTGATGTGTGTATTTGTACTTACTCTCTACGGAGAAAACAGATATGTTAATAAAATATGGAACTCTAAGTTAATGTTTGTTTACATTTCCATTTTACTGTAACAATGCATATAAAATAAATAAAAAATACAGATGAATTGAGAACCTTCTCCTTTTTTCAGAAGTCGGTTAAAAATAAAAAACTATTTTCATGTGTTATGAACTAGGTACATTTACGTGAAACAAACGGTTTGCGTCTATTTTCATAGTGCGAACCGCTAGGATGTGGAATGACTTGCCGGGGTCTGTGTTTCCTGCGCCGAACAGTCTGAAGGTCTTCAAGTCACTGCGGTGAATAGGTACCTAATAAACAAGTGTGCTCCATCGTAGACCAAATCGTTGCTTAACATCAGGATGGTGGTCAAACGCTTGTTTTGTAAAAACAAAACGTAGATTGATATACAAAATGCTAGCTCATAAACTATATCATTTTTGTCGAGTCTGTGCTAGAATTCTAAATACAAGTATTAGCAAATGGTCTAATTTACATTCCGGTTAAAGCGATTCTTAAATAATTCGTTTGGCATTTCGCACGAGGAAACTGTGTTTCGCATAGACTTTACATAAGTGAACTGGTATTTGAGTACGTTATAAATAATATTATAATCTAAAAAGAGACATATAACAAGTGATGAAATATACAGTAATTTATTGTATTATGCGATATGCATAAAAATACACCAATTTACTGCGTATTAAACAGGTTGGTTTTTTGTAATATCACCTCTATAGGACTTTAAATGCTTGAAGTAGAAAAAAAAATTCTTTTAATAATTTTTCTAAGTAATATGAAAACATTGAAAAGACATTCAAATATTTAAAAAAATAATCAGCCTTCTTCTTGGTCTTCATGAATGTTTGAAGAATTATTTTTCCCTGGAATATGAGTTTAGATCGACAAATAATATAAGGGACTATAACTTAAGTAGCTAGGTATTTAACATAAGGTTTATTTTCAAGATTTTCGTTCCTATCTGCTTCTGTGAATAACGTTACAGTATTCCTTAAAAAAATAATGAAGGCAATGTGTGTGATGTTGTAAAATAATAATTATTATTTATTTCTTCTTTATTTACTTCGAATATTCTTAGGAAGCTTTTACAAACTAATACAATTCCTTTCCTTTTTAGTACTTTTCTTTAAAAATCCAATTCTTAAAATCTCGAATTCCAAAAACATTAAAAACAACGCTATCACACTTGTTACTTTAACAGGCGCGATTAATAAAACTCCGCTGGTGCAGAGCTTATCAATCGCTTTGTATCGTTCAGCGAGCGAGGCAGTAGAAGAGCTGTTAGTCTCAGTTCAACGACACCAGGCAAAAACACGGGAAGTATTGGCCCGGAGAAATGGTGCGTCGCAACACACAGAGAATACAACCGTCTCGCCGCCGCAGTGCTGAGGTGTGAACAGAATAATATGGGAAAAAATAGGTGGGACGACTCACGACAAAAGTGTTCCCGTAAGAATTAAAACTGCTACAATGTGTCGTGTCGTGTAGAGGTAAAAATTATGGCGTCGCTTGTGCAGTTTTTTGTTTTAATGTTGGAGATAGTTTCGAGTTTGAGACTGATGGTAGGTTAGTTTAGATTTTGGATGAATGGTTGCGATCTATTGTAAATGGCCTTGAAAATTTTAAGTTTTACAGAGACACTTAATGTAATATTTATTTTAGCACTAGCTGTCCCGACAAACATTTCTTTTGTCGTAGGAAGATTTGCACCTCGTGTATTGAAAGTAATACACCTTTTAAACCTTGCCTGGACTTCATCGACTTCATCAGCATTTAAAAGACACTTGAAATTATATTTATTTATTTAGCATTATGGAAAATATACAGCTGATAATAACGCTTTTATACTTAGTTGTATTATAGGTTATACATTAGTCAAAGGAGTTTTCACTTTCAAGTCATATTAACGTCATTATTTGTTACAATTATCTTACCCCCTTACCAATAAACGCGTTGTCACTTATACAACGGTTATTACAGGTCTAATTGGTTATTCCGTGTTTGACATACAACTGACAAGTTAAGTTGAGCTTTGTGTATCTTCGTAATAGCAATTCCGCCATTATTAGTAAGGCCCTTAATGTTATTGTTTATTTTAATCGTATGTTTCCTATTAATAATAATTATCTGAACTTTGCAAACATTGATATCACAATCTGAGAAGCATTTTAAATATTAAGCAATTCAACTGCCTCACATAAAAAAACTATTTTAATCCTAATGACACTCAAAAGAAAACAGTTCAAGTAACACTAGTTCTGTATACCCCAATGTGTCCGCAACCTTCGCGCTGAGCTATTCCCCACCAACAACGGTACTGAACAGGTGAAAGAATGCGAACCAGATGCATACGAAACTTCTACTGCTGGGCAGGTCAAAAACCACACGCCAATGTGAAGAAGCACATGTCTCGAGACTCAAGAATGCTTTGTACCAAGCATAGCGGATTGTTATTAATGATTTACTACGGCGCGGATGTGAGGAGAGCAAGTTTACGTAAACTTGCAAGTGGAAGATTATGATTGTAGGTTTTAGGGATCAAATCATTGTGTTCCGACAAGTTACATGATGACGGAAATGTGAGGTACAGTTAACAGTAGCAAAACAAATGTACTTTCCTTTGAAAGTACAATTACAAGAAGTGATTTCTCTTTTAAATGTCTGTCAAAGGGACGATGTGGTTGAACCCGATTATTATCGAAGTGACCGTAATGATATAAAGATGACTATCATGGAAATATAATAGCATCGAATAGCCGCTGCCGTCTGCAAATCGTGCCACCTTTTGCTTTAGATACGATTCATGTTTACGAACGGTTTTTTTTGTTGGGTGTCATTCACAAAAATAGGGACGCATTTACGTCGTTTAAGTCATTTTTTGCTTTTCCGCCTTTTATTATTGACTAGCTGTCTCGGGAAACATTTGTTTTGCAATAGGAAGTCGCCTTTGTACCCCGTGTTGGATGAAATACTTTTTAAACCGTCCTTGGCCTTCCACGTGTAATTCAAGACCAAAATTAGCAAAATCGGTCCTCGAGTTTTAGCGAAACTAACGAACATCAATTCATTTTTATATAATAAGAGTTTCTTAACTTCAATAGGTGCTTTCTTAGCATCAAAAATTAAATCAACACTCAAGTTTCTTAGGAACTACATAGAGTCAACGTACGATAACTAATTTAGGAAACACGTATGTTAATATTGACTTCACGCACCGTGAAAATGAAACTGGCTGGTTAGCGAACAAAATAATTAAAAAGAAAAAAACAAGTTTAGCATAATAATTTATTCAATATCACTAATGGCAGGATTATATTGCAATGCAATTGATTCGAGGCAGCAAACGAGCTGTGTTTTATAGCTCATTATGAACTTGTACTTGATTGTGAAAAGAGGTAACGTAGCGTATCAACTGTGGCCAGTTTGTGCTGTACAGTGACGCACCATTTTACATTAACATAATCATACACCACGAACGAAAAATGACTAGTCAGAATGTAGTAAATTTCTTTCATGGTTGTTCATTAATATTTCTGCCTACTACTTTTAGTATTCTTTATTGTATCATCCCAAGTAGATACATAAGATTTTATGAGCTCTGCACTGCATAGGACATAGCAACTTAAGTAACTAAATCATACATAATTTAATATCGACATTTTTTTTTATCTCTATGAACAAGCGTTTGACCACCATCCTGCCTGATGTTAAGCAGCGATGTGGTCTACGATGGAGCACACTTGTTCATTAGGACATAGTACAACTAAGCCTGTCGTCCAGAAGACGAGCGAGGAACTAAAGTCTCTCTTTATCATATTCCTGTCATATCCCTTTCATCCACATTCATACATTCAAACAATTCTTTCATCATAAACGAGAAACATTTCTTGTACAAATTAACGTAGCTAAAAGTAAAAACGAAAATATTTTTTTTTCACAACACGAATGTTGTAATAGTAACAACAATACAAAAACAAGCAGTTTTTTATCGCGCCACCGCTCTATACTCAAATCATACCGTTACAGTTCGTCATGATGCCGAGGATGAAAACGAAATCGTAGGTCAAGTCCCCAAAAACCGGTCCGAGCGATGCCATCAACGAAAGTTGGATAATAAGACGGCTTTTGACCTCATAGAAGAAGTTGTGATATCGTAATGTAGACGTTTTCACTCGCACGCGTTTCTTCGAGAAATCACCGATGAGATACCGAATGATAATTGCAAATTCTAGCCGTGTGGTGACGGCGATTAGAATACATGTGTCACCACCCCAGCCCAACTTTTCCCGTCATGGGGGTCGTAAGAGGCGACCGAGGGAGCTCTCCAGAGAACGGGCAGCAGCGCTCTCTATGAGTTAAACCACAACACCACTGCGATCGCCAACCCGCCTGCCAAGCGTGGCGATTACTGGCATTTCACCCTAAATGACGGATCTCATTGGGGGAGGCCCTCGTCCAGCATGTGGCTGATGATGATGATGATGAATTGCAAATTCTGAATATGAATCAACGTTACTAGGCAGTTCTAGACCTGGCACTGGACAATCAGTTAGAAAACTGTTACCTATTACAACATCGTCGAACGCCTCAAAGTCTATGACTACAATTATTTTAAATCCGTCAGTCGTTAAAGATATTCGTTTATTTTCATCGTTTATATCCGCAATTACTATTAGGTGACTAAAAGCTGTAATTATGATGTGCTTGTAATATATTGTGTAATTTTAAATGGATACTTTCATTCAATTATCGCTTTTTTATTTTTAGATAAAATCGAAATGAGTTATTATATTATTAACCCGGTTTTATTATCGAAAAGCATATTTACTGCAAATTGTACTTTTATGGATTTCAAACGTTTTTCAAAACGGAGCATTTGAGAGTCTGTAAAATGTTCTAGATGTTGAAAGCGTCGCTTGAACTAAATAATTGTAGAAAATAAGACAGTTTCAAGTGTTCGCGAAAGCTGGTACCAGGATACCCCTAGTAACCCTCCGTTAACCGTTACTCAGACACGAAAGCTGATGTAAAATGGGTTTTATTTCCGATGATTACAGCTTTGCCCTTCAAGAGAATGATGCCGCCCGAGAAATGATCCGTTTGAGATGAAACTACCATTATCCATTACGCTCTGTGAGAAATCGAGCCACTCGAGATTGACTCAAATGTAATTTTCTGATAAGGAGTCTGAACTTCTGCGAACGTGAGATTTATGCCTCTCATTCTTCTGCGTGTGTTGTTCGCCGTGCTAAATCTAGATTTGGGTTAGTGTTGTCTCATAATACCTGACATTATCATATTCTAGCTTGGCAGCACATAGCACTGCGGTATCGAATATGAAATCTACTTCAGTAAAATTTTCTCGTTGCGCAAATTTTCTCGGGAACACTCAGTCATACAATCATTATCTGTTGTAGAGTTAATAAACATACAT
This sequence comes from Conopomorpha cramerella, assembly GCA_012932125.1. Classification (NCBI taxonomy): domain Eukaryota; kingdom Metazoa; phylum Arthropoda; class Insecta; order Lepidoptera; family Gracillariidae; genus Conopomorpha; species Conopomorpha cramerella. Next base: position 7,500 of record SJJU01014284.1, read on the forward strand.
ACATACACTTCACGCTCGTCTCCCAGAGGGGTAGGCAGAGACTACAGATCTCCATTTGTCACGGTCCTGACATACCCCTTTCGCTTCATCTACATTCATACATCTTTTCATACATGACCTTCGGTTTCGAGTACTTATCACGCCACCTTCGGCCAGGACATCACCAATCTGGTCTGTATATGTCCTTCTGGGCGACCTCTACTCACCCGGCCCATTACATCACCCATATAAATCTCTTTCGTCAATCGACTTTCATCCATTCTCTCCATATGCCCAAATTGCATGAAATCTAATCTACTTCAGTGATGATAATTTTTTAAGGAAACGCGCACAGACATTATAACTCAATATTGTTCAACGGGTATATAGGTAAGCTCGAGCTTGTATTTGATTATATTCGCGCCTATATACCCGGTGAACAATATTGAGTTATACTTTAGTGATTTCAAGTAAAATTTTCTCGTTGTGCAAATTTTCTCAGGAACACTCAAGTCATACAATCATTATCTGTTGTAGAGTTAATAAATTGATAGATAAATTGTTTTCAATAGTCCAGTTATCCAGTTTGTATCGGGCCAGACAATCCCCATTGCTCGTAGCTGTATTCTGAGCGAGCTGTATAATTTTCCCATCGGGGCCCTTTATGAGTTGATCGCAGATATTACTACAAGTGATTTGCTGATGGGCTTTACAATTTATTACTATATTAGCTTTATTTTGTTTGATTTTGATTGACGAAAGAGATTTATATGGATGATGTACTGGGCCGGGTGAGTAGAGGTCGCCCCAGAACGACATATATTGACCAGATTGGTGATGTCCTGGCCGAAGGTGGCGTGAAAAGTACTCGAAACCGGAGGTCATGTATGAAAAGATGTATGAATTTAGATGAAGCGAAAGGGGTATGTCAGGACCGTGACAAATGGAGATCTGTAGTCTCTGCCTACCCCTCTGGGAGACAGGCGTGAAGTGTATGTATGTATGTTTGTTTGATGTCCGCCATGTGTCTTTTATCTACCGCTTATGATTAATTTGCTTCTTTTCTCACTTTACCGTTTATATAAACATTATTCATTATCAGAGAGCACTTTTTTTGCATGATGCAATCTACTCCAGTAACGTGGGAAAAATAGAGCTAATTAGATTATTTACAGTGATTGGGTCAGATCGTTAGATAGGTTTACATTGCGCTGAAATTTCATTGGATAACTGGCATTTCGTCTTTTTGTTTTAAGTGTTAACGAACTTAAATTCTCTGCAAAGGCCTCTTTGTCTTCAACAAAAAGTGCAATAACTAATTTGCATCGGTTTCATTTTCGCTCGCTCCGTCAGTGTTTGTTTTATTCTTTTGGCGTCACTTTTTTTGTAGTCTCCCAAGATTTCCGTTACAATTTCGACATGCAGAAATCTATTTGGAAAACCTAATTCGAATATCTATCCCCATGAAATTGTTGCAATGCTGTTTTTACTTATTACATTTCAATTATTTGCTCACGGCTTTGTGGGTTGTAGCTGGCAGTGTACTGGTTGTTTCGTTGACCAGGTACTTGGGTTGATGGCTTCATGACTTGCAGCTGGCGTACTCAGAACTCGCTCAACCGTCTCTGTTGTGACATTCCTCTGATGACACTTGATGAGAAAATTTACCATAGCCGATGGCTACCATCGAGTTGATTCGTTTCGAAGGATAACACAGTACATTCCTTCGATATATATCATGCAAGTTACGACACATAGACATTTGAAAGCTAATGGACGTGCTTCTTCAAGCTTGTGCGTTTCTTGACACAAATGAGAATTTTCGATTATGTTGACTAAGAACAATTACATTAAGTACTCGTGTCTTGAGTAAAGTCTGCAGCTTACTGTTGACTAATCTTTTACTAATATCTGTATGTGTAATGTGGAGACAGTAAACTTTATTGAACAGTGCATGAATGTATTGCGAATTCGATTCCAGTTGCGCGCATGCTTTGTTAAGGTTTTGTAAGTTTGGTGTTAAGGTTTTTGTTGGGAAACACTGTATTTTATTATTTTATCTCTGCATACAATATGGTAGGTACCTACGTATATCTGTGGGTTTCTAATTCTCGTCTTTCTCATATTCATCCAAATTTGCTACTTTAATTTATTTAATCTATTTTGAACTGTAATCATAATGTTAATCATAATCTTAACATCAATTAAGAACCTTGTATTCTTGTAATCCCTAAGTGAATAATTAAATACTGTTTTAATAAGTTAAATTTACAATATAATAATACTTATTATGTGACGACTAATTTACTCTCTATAGGCCCATGTTGTCTAAAATAATATTTTTTTAAATATTATTTACTTTTTTTATAAATTAAGTAGGACACTAGGATTGATGTATTGTTACTATACTTACTGGTTTGTATAATCTAGATGATTTAAGAGAAAAAACAGCGTCTGTGTATCAAGTACAATGAACAGTTCTGAGCAGTGTGTGTCGAGCACGTGGTCGGTATTATGTGTAAATAAACAGCTTGACTCTAACTCGCATTAACGACTTCCGCTCAAACAGTAACCGTCAACTAAAAGTCCTAGGCACGGAAGCGCTAGGAAACTGACGATCAAGCTACGTAATGGGTCCAGAAAATGGTCACCCATCCAAGAGCTGATCGAATCCAAGATGGTTGAGCTATTAACATTTTTGTCCAAAATGAGTTGAGTATGCAATTTGGATCGCCTTTTTTTTCTTCGTCGATTTGTCTAGGTTTCATAGCTGTATGACGTAGTTTGGTGTCTCTTACGCGGTAGAGATTATGTATTTTTCTCTTAAAACATTGTTTTATTTAAACTTTAAGTCACTCTTCTGTAAAATTACTTAAATGTCGCTTAGACCTTTTTGGCGGGAAGCCATCGATATTGTTTAGGATATTAGACATGTAAGAGTCATATGACGGTGCGTTAATGAAATATTGTTACATATATACTCTACATACATATACGTTGAGGCCAATTTTCAAAGGGTTAAGTACACACATCAAAAGTGTCTAGGGATCAAGAACATTTGTACCTCTAAAAAAATCAAATTTATTTAAATCAAATCTAATCTTCTGGATTGGTATCCTACCTAGTTCCCCATGCCTGTATCAATGACTTATCACCACATTTTGAATAAATTA
>SJJU01014287.1:0-17503 GCA_012932125.1 Conopomorpha cramerella
AAAAATAACTACACTAAATACCCTAGTACACGCACACATTTTTTTTTATGGGGAATTTTCTTTGGCGTTTTTCTAAGAGGTTTTCGGGTGGAGAACCGTCATTACTGTCATATTTTCCAAAAAAAGACAGTAATGACAGTTCTCCACCCGAAAATCTGTCAGAATAACGTCAAAGAGATTTCCCATTGATGTGCTTCTGGGGTTAAACTGTCACCTTTATTTCCAAAATAACAATTTGAATACCAATATTGTTCCTTACTCTTTCACTCCTGTATGTTTTTTTTTTATATTGCTGTCTCGTTTCATTCTGGACATCAGTTTGGGTTTGCAGGTCTAGTTGTTTTTGGTCTGAGAGGCATTCGGGTAAATAGACGAAGCAGAATAGATAACGTATTTATCTACTGCCATTTACATTTTCAGTACTCCATTTCGCTTGATGTCGGTGCTCTACATTACTGCGATGGGCTTACCCCCTGACACGTTGGATTCAATACGCCCGGTGAACTGTGGGTTTTTTTAGCAAGTGCTTTGTCGTTGTCGCTGTGTTATTAAAAGGCGTGAAGTGTATTTTTCTACATTACTGAAACTAGCTTTGGTTTATCTAGATTATTCCGCCGCGTTTGAAAATTCACCATAACAAAGATTTGACATGACAAACAGTAATAGTTTTTATTGGCTTTTATTAATTGCATTAAGGCATTAATTCTTTCGCACAAAGCAATGACGTCACTTGTCACTTACGCAAGCCGAATTTCAAAGTAAAATGTACGAATGCAAACTACTTTTAAAATGGAAATAAATAATATAGCGCGAAAAAATTATACACAAAGATATATGAAATGTTGTCAATTCACACGGGAATATGATGTAAAGTAGGTACGCGACAGAGATTTAATAAAATCTGCAGTATACATATTTCAGCCAGCTAAACATACGAATGCAGACTCGACATAGTCTATCTCGAAGTGACCTCTCTTTCGAGTTGATGACGGCATACGCAGAGGCTTCTGTTGCAGTATGAGGTAACAGCGCTATAGAATCCTTTGCGAAGAACGTTCCAGGAAAAGAGAAGATATACTATACTACTTACTCTAAGACCTGTATCCTAAAACTACCCTCAAGGACGAGTTCCTCGCCTATGCTAAGTGTAGGTATTGCTTGACACTCTGCCACCGGCATTCCTCCACGGCTCGTAGAGGCATAAATATTCGAAGCGGTCAAACAGCCGACCTCCAACAATTGCGACACAAGAGATATCAATGAAAGATAAGGGCGGTCCTTGGATCTTCCGTCATAATCGAGTTGGACGACCGAGATAGAAGCTAGGTAGAAGAAGACGGAAGACAACACAATTTAGTACCTACCTAACTATTTTTTATTAGAAAACGATCGTTCGTTTCCTAAACATATCGGTTTTTAACAAATTCCATTCGACCAATTACAGATCGCGGTGCTATCCTGTCGCGTTGACGATTACATCACTGCCGAATGATCGTTTCCTATTTTTTTATAACCTCAATGGTCTTCGACGTGAAAACTCTAATTACGAGGGTGTAATTGAGGTTGTAGTTGAACAGTAATAAAATTATTTTAATGTTCCTTTATCCCGTCCGTCCAAAACATTGCGCCTAAAAAGTTAAAATCCGGATTTCCTAACAGGAAAATACCGAGCGATGCACGAGCTTCCTAATGCCCATTAGTTGATACATCATGATGTATTGACGTCTATTAAGATCCGGCGATTTGTCTCCAATCACCAATAAACAATTGCACAAATCAATGAAGACGCTTGTTTGTCGTTGAACCTAATTCCCGCTTCATATCGCTCGCTGCATTGAATCTAAATAGGCCAACTGTTGGTATTATATTCATTATATTCCCCGTATACATTGAACTTTGCCCCAGAATCCTATATTAAATAAGGCACAAAGTTATCGGGACGCACACGACGACTCTGATTTAGGTATATAAATAAACTCCACTGAATACATCCTAGGCGCATTGAAAATTGTATTGCATTACCCTATCCATTTGCAACGACACATCGCCGAGGCCATTGTAAATTGAACTTTCCTCGTAGGCATCGCTTGAGCAAACATATTAGTTTCATTACGGGCTTTGGCTGTTGAATAATTAATAGATCTTTGATGGGAAGGCAATGGACTAAACTCTTTTAACAATAGTGCGCTTTGGTTTGTCGTGTATTTTTTTTTCACGGATCACGACAGTTATTTGCCACTCAGGCCTGGTTTTGGGGATTTTAGTGGTTGTGAAATCCGCGTAACACCGCGATTGTCCCCCTAGCAGCGGAATAACCAAGACAGATTTCCCCGCGATAAAATCAAAACGGATGCAGAGTATTTAGCAAACGAGAACCACTCCGCAGGCTAAATTTCTAAGAAAATACTGTCATTATTAAAAAACGAGTTTGTCGTTTCGATTCGTTCCTGTCATTTTTGTTTTTTCATGCAGCGCTAGATACACACTACAGGCACTACGCATAAAGGTTAAAATTCCACGTGTTTTCTCGGATGTTTTTTTATTAAAACTTAAAAAATATAGCTGTCCCGCGTATTGGAAGAAATACAGATGATACGGGTAAAATTAATATTAATTTATTCACCTCGCTGGTCTTTTACAAGCAATTTGAGGCCACAATTATGCCAAATCGGTTCAAGCCGATTTCATTAGCGAGACTAACGGACTGAAATTCATTTTTATACAAGACTAGCTTTCCGCCAGCGGCTTCGCCCACGTGGACTTCAGTTATAATGCGTTATAATGGAATGTTTTTGTTTTCCCTGGGGAATATCAATTTTTCCGGGATAAAAAGTCGAACTATACGTCTGCAAAATTTCAAATCAATCGGTTCAGTAGTTACGGCGTGAAAGCGGAACAAATAAACAAACACACAAACTCACTTTCCCATGTATAATATTAGTAAGATAATCTAAGTATTGGCTGCGGTCCTGATAGGTATCAAAGCAGCTATATGGTCTAAGATGAAGTGCCTTTTCCTATACGATGTTTGCCGTTGACATGAACCAGACTGTACTGCGCAGGAAGCAGTTACCGGCTAAACGTTCCAGAATATTGTCGGATGACATCAGTCCCTTAGCAAAGCGCTCCAAGAAAGAAATAACAATACATATGGGGCACTGCGATTGGTTGACACAAGGTAAGTCGCACGATGTGTGACATAGTAGCCAATCACAGCGCGTATTTGTTATATGTCGTATCTTTCTTGACGCCCTTGCTAGGGCTATATTATACTGATGAGTGTGAGACACGGGAGTCTTGACATGTCTCCGCACTATAAGCGAGTTAGAAAAATTATAGTTACCTTTGGAATTTTGTTATAAGTTAGATCTTATGTCCTTATCCAGATCCAGCAAGTTTCGTCAAAATCCGTTCAGTAGTTTTTCCGTGAAGTAATAACAACCTAAGTACATATCACGTAAACTTTGGCATTTATATTATATTTTTATACACTGATCGATTCCCCTCACAAATTACTTAACACTTATACAAACATTCATTATTACGTATATAGGTCACACAGGTTTCTTGGAAGAAAAGACATCAACGAGTGTACGTATTGTGCCCAAAATAAGATTTTACCTTAATATTAATTGAAAGGTAACTTACTTTTTTCTTCGGATTTCATTTAGGAATGTAAACATTTTAATTGGAATCGTATCTTTTGTATCTAAATACGCGTAAGATATGAAATCAGTTATGTAATAAAGGTGGACGCACGATCGAGCTGCAACCGCGACTAACTTAATTTGGGCTCCATTACACTTTGAAACATTTTAGCGAAGTGTACTGTATCGACTCGCAGGGGGAGGCAAACGTGCGCTGCTACACGCGTGAGCAAAAATTCTGGGTCATGGGTTAAACTTTAATAAATTATACCTATAATTCTGAAAGTAGTAATATTGAATACAAGTCAACGCTACTTTATGACTTTCTTTTTCGCTATTTTATTGTCTTTAAAAAACTCAGCTAGCTCTCCTTGATTGCGAAATGCTTTGTGTGACCTGGAATTTTTGCTCACGACTGTACATCGCTTTCTTTTTCGTTTTGAACGGAAAATTTCATACACGCCACGGTCCTGAAAGAATAAACATTAATCATTATGTCTCTTTTACACAAACATCATTAGAACGAGACAAACATGATTTATTGAGCAGATATCTGTGAGCTTGAGGGGAGTCTTAGAATATGGGTTGAGACCTAAGGTGTACTGATATTCATATTAGTTAGTAATATTGGATTCACGTAATATGAAGGTTCCCAGCTTTTAAGATCATTGTTTGGTGATGAGGTTAGGTTACTTACCGTAATAGTCCCTCAATTAGCATGTCTCACTAACATGTGTATGTACCCTAATGTTTTTAGTGGGAAGGGAGAAAACATTTTTTATTTAGATAGAGTGAGAAAGAGAGTGTCTATTCACGCAAAAAACAATAGACTTCGTATACTGTACATACCTACACCGTACTAATATTAAAAACATGAAAGTCAGTCTGGAAGTTTAAATGTTTGTTACTCTTTCACGCATAATCGGATTTCAAACTAACACATGCGCGATATTTTATTCCAATTTTTTACACAGGATTGGGATTAACTACGAGTGAAACCGTCGTGGTATATTTATTTATTAAAAAAAACAATAAGGCTTACAGAAAATTTCCAATTCACGCTTATTGCTAGTTTACTGAAAAATAACTAAATCTATTGATGTACTAGATATCTATATTAATATCTAGTACATCATTACGTTTAAGACTAATTAAGGTCTGGATAGGAAGGAAAACTATCGTTCGTTTCATATCGATTCTCATGACAGTCAGAAAAGACATGTCTTTTCACAGTAGCTACTAGCAGTGTTCTATTTGTAACAAAAAAATAATTCGTGTTTCAACACTTTTATAGACACTCAAATTAAGACAATAAAAATGTTGTTTGCCATGCCAACACGTCGACTGGCAGGATGTACCCCGAAAAGGTTAAGTAGTCTGCCTTGCAACAGCTGTACTATTCATTTTGATACTAGGAGGTAAGCAGTTCTGTTTGTCTCCTAGGTGACGCCTCGCGATTTTACTAGCATCAAACACCATTAATGTTAGTACTAAAGGTTTAAGCTTAAATCAATAAATACATACATAAATACAAAACAAAGTCGCTTCCTGATGTTTGTCCCTAAGTATGCTTACATATTTAAAAGTACGCAACGAATTTGAATGCGGTTTTCTTTAGTAGAAAGAGTAAATCTTGAGGAAGGTATATGTGTGTCATCATCATCAGCCAAATAACGTCCACTGTCGGACGAGGGCCTTCCCCAATAATTTCCATAATTTGCGGGGAAATGACAATAATTGCCACGTTTGGCAGGCGGGTTGGCGATCGCTATAGTGTTGTGGTTTAACTCACAGAGAATAGTGCTGCCCATCCGCTGGAGGTTTTCCTCGGTCGCCTCTTACGACCCTCACGACGGGAAATGTTGGGTTGGGGTGGTGACAGATGTATTCTATTCATATAATATAATAATCTCTGAGAGAGAGAGAGCGTCTGTGGTTCACTTGGTGGGATACTTGACTTGTAACCGGGAGGTCGCGGGTTCGAGTCCGACTACTGGACATGTACCAATGGGACTCTTTTTCAGGGCCTATGTACGCAACGCAACGCTTGTACGGTCAAGGACAACATCGTGATGAAACCCGCACACGTTCACGTTGGGTTAAATACGCTTGGTGGACCGTGGACATTTGCTTTAGCCAGTGCCTCTGCCTACCCCGCTTTGGGATTAATAGGCGTGATGTGTGTATTTATTTATAATATAATAATACATATATTAGCAAAACAACCTTTGCCGAGTCAGTTAGTGTATTTTATAATATAGACTAATCAGACCAGTGATTTTGAAGTCTATCGTGTACGGAACAAAATTCAAATCAATAGTATAGTAAACTGTTTCTTAGCAAGTACATCCCGCTAGGTACCCACACACCTCAAGCTAAATGTATCTAGCTACAACGGTTTTGTTTAGACGATGGTGGCCTTCGCTCACTCACAATGTTTGTGTTTTATAAATACGTATAGATTACCCAGAATCAAAGAGGAATAATACGCACAAAAAAAAAACATTTTGAAGGTACGAGTGAGTATCAGGAATAAATTATACAATTTAAAAAATATACTTTACACTTTTTGAGACACAAAAAAGGAATTTTCTGTATGTTTTTTAAATGTTAATGTTATCAATGTAACAAATAAATGCATTATTGCATTCAAAAAGACTTTGTTTTATTTCAAAGACTTTGCTTTGTTTTATACTATGTATATCCATCTCCCGCTGTCTGTGGAAGTCCAGGAATGGTTTAAAATGTGTATTTCTTCCTATACACGAGGTACAAATATTTTACGTGTGTATCCTTAGCTCTTTAATAATACGATATTTTGATGCAGTTTTTGTAATAGATAGATAGATTGCAGAGGTAGGTAAATGTATCTAGCTACAACGGTAGTAAGATGTACGATACATGCATATAATAGCAGGGCAACACCGTTAACTTATATTAGCAAAACATTTTTTGCCGGGTCAGTTGTATTATGAGTATAATCTCCCAGTCTATGACCGCGACGTTTCCAGACGGTGAGTTCAATTGTTATTCTGCGTGCATAAAACAAATGCTGCACGTAAAACCGCGAGTAACATTGTGAAAATTGTCCCGGGGTGTTGAGACGCAGCACGTCAGGCCGGGACGATGCAACGTAATATAATACCTATTTCTCATTTTGCTCTCCCGTGCACGCGTCTTGTCTCCGTCGTCGGAGGCATCTCAGTCGCCGCGACACGCCCGCATCTCTGCCTGTCCCTCGTACGCAGCACACGTGAGCTATTCTATTACAGACACGTACATAATACCTGTTAATGCCGTTGGTAGAATCTTTTGAATAGAATCTTAGGTTGGTTTTAGAGTTACGATTGGGGGTTTGATGGAGTAGGTATTGATTGAAAAAGTATGCCAACATATTTTTTTTTACAAAGTGTTAGGTCTGGCAAGTCTTGTTATGTTATTCTTATTCAAGTCCCAATTTGACTTCGGAAAATTCAAAACAAGACAATACTATTTATTTAGTACCGATATTATGAATGGGATTTTTTTATGAAATGTTACTTCTTTACGGAGAAAAAACTACAAAACGAAAATACAATAGTTTTTCAAGCCTGTATGACATATGACTGTAGTATAATCCATAATAAGATTTGAAATGAGAAAGTAACTGTGTGTCTGTCTGTTTCGGTTTCACGGCAAAACTACTGATCGGATTTAAATGAACTTGGATATACATAGGTAGTTTAGAGCCTGACAAAGTACAAATAATTTTAACCCTATCCTATGGGACGCGTCACTAAATAGAGGGTGTTATAGTTTGGAGTTCACTAGTTGTTTATAAACGAGAATTTATGAGTTCTTACAATTATGAGTTTCTTGCTAGTATTGACATCTCTCCGATATGCAAGCTATATTAGGCACAAAGTACGTAGACGTACCTACTCGTGTTTCAAACATGTGTGGTTGACATTATCCATTATCCTAACATTGACTGGGTCGCCGCGAAGCAAATGTGATATCGGAATGCTTTTAAAGTCACCACGTAACAATATTGCCTAGCGGAATGTAATACACATATTACATATAGACCTATTTATCTTACTGTTTTGAATTTTTCATGTACTAGTTACTGACAGATAGCAAGGACTTGTCCTGCCTCTAGGACATCGGTAGAGTCATCGGTCTGCTGCAGCTGAGGCGTTTTGGTGTTTCTGTTCAAAAACTGTTGTTTGTAAGTATATCAGTCTCTGGCACCCATAAGATAGTACAGGGTATACCAGTGGCGTGCCCTGGCTTTTACGACAAGGTAGACAGTAATCCCTAAGGATTTACACCTATGTATAGGTAACTTGTCTTTACGAAAACGTGTATTGTGGGTGAGTAGATACTCACCCACAATACACAGGACCTATGTTAGCCTGTGTCGTGAGTACAAGAAAAGAAGATCTAGTAATAACTCTATTATTAGGACGGGTAGCCAAAATACTAAGGTAGGCACAGTCTTTTTGCCTATATGGTGTCCACGCCACTGGGGTATACTAGTTTCCGAATCAGTGGTGTTAGAATACTAACAAAATGTCCGCTCGTTTTGTGTCGATTCATTTGTTTTAGTGACGTCAGAACAATCACGGCACAGCACCGCGAGCTGCGCTTGGCGGACGTTTCCGAAAACGACATACGTCATCGACACGAAACGAACGAACGTTTTCTTATTGTTCTAACCACACAGATGACCGTATGTGATATGTCCCGGAATATTAATTACACTTTCGGAGTGAAACGTACTAAACGCAAAATTAGCACTACACGTGTTTTTGTATAATAAGTAATAAAACAATTTTACTACTTATTTACAACTAGTGGACGCCCCTATCCTATGTCCGTCTCCCGGTTCTAAGTCACCTCCCCACCAATTTTTAACCAAATCGGTTCATTCTTTCTTAAGTTATAAATAGTGTAACTAACACGACTTTCTTTTATAGATTTGATTTGATATGACTAAAATTGACATTAATACTACTTCTTTTATACCAAAAGAATAGAATACAATTGGTAAAAAAAATATTATACATCAAAATGCACGGTGAACAAAACGCAAAATATGCAACCAATTCGTCTAGCATATTTAGCTATTTTTAGTTACCAGTACTCACGATAACATTTGTCAACATGCATTGACGAAATGCACCTAGATTTTGCCGATTGTTACCATAACAGATTGGCTACCTTGGTATTAAAGATTACCAACGCAATTGTTTAATTTAATGTTGTTGTCTTTCTCTGACTTTTGTCATTTTCTTCGAGTGAAACACGTATAGCAATATACTTAAAAGGATTTAGGCAAACAATCTGTATGTATATTTCAATTTGCGAAGAGAAAATATATGTACCTTTGAGTATGGTATGTGCAAGATCCATGTATGTATATCGGTACATAGAGGCACATAATTTGCAATCAAATCAAACACTCATGTGCCTATAAGAAAAACCACGTGTGTCCTACTTTTCATTTATATTGCAACAAACAAACGATGAATCCTAGAATGAAATAGATTACATTTTCATTTGCTAGTTTATAAAAAAAATAGGTTTGAAGGTTAAACGAGGCAGCTGCTTAGTGTACCGCGTTATATATTTTCGCAACTTATCACACGGAACGGATGTTTGTTTAAAAGTTCACCGGTTAGGTAAACAAATTGGTATATAGTTAGGCGCAACAGGTGGGCGTAGGTAGCCGAGCCGTCGACCTGGCAAACTTTTATACTATAAGCACCGGTGAGTGCCGTAGCGACTGAGCTACCGAAATAGGTACCTGAATACATACAAAACATACGTAAAATAACTGTTTATAATGCTGCACATTAATCCTAGAGCGTGTTGCGTCTGGATCTTTTTTTTTTTATTCACTATGAACAAGCGTTTGACCACCATCCTGTCTACGATGGAGCACACTTGTTCAGTAGGTACCTATTCATCCGTGACTTGAAGACCTTCAGACTGTACTGCGCAGGAAACACAGACTACGGCAAGTCGTTCCACATCCTGGCGGTTCGCACTATGAAAGTGGACGCGAACCGTTTGGTTCGCGTAAATGGCAAATACACCTGGTATGGATTGTCTTAAGCTATCCAGATTAAAGAGAACACGCAGCTTTTATACGAATGTCTTATTGAAAAATCTTGTCGTATTAACTAACTATAAAAATACACTGTAGTTTTAATCAGAAGCAGTACAGTCGGAGCTGGATAAGCAGATAAGCAGACGTCGACAGATCATCATGCGTATTTAAACTCGTAACGATACCGTGAAAAATTGTGTGAAAAAAAAGAATCACAGATTGGTGTGCATGCTACATTGTATAGAGCTTATTAGTATTTTACGCGAAAAGTAATAATTGTATTTTTGTGAAATTGTACAAGAATATAGGTAGCGTATACAGAATAAATTTAGGCTTTATTTCTCTCGAAATATCATCAAACTCCGAATAAACGGCATAAATTTCGGGTAACACCTCATCTTCCAAAGACACAGCCAGATTGAATAAACCGTAAGTACGTAGTTTCTACCTTCTTTTTATTTCTTAAGCAAACATTTGACGATCTTTCTGGCTGGTAAAGCAATGGTCTACGATACAGCAATCTTGTTTACTAGGTTCTTGTTTATTAGGTACCTATTCACTTATGACTTGATAACATCCTGACTATATCACGCAGTAGACACACTCTGGCAAGTAATACCACGTTCTGGCTGTTCGCAAACTGGACGCAACCTTTTGATTGCGTTTTTTTCTTAGAAAAAACACTCATCACCACACAATCGACTGTGGTTACTTCATAGAAAGACATTCCTTTGTTTGTTTACACAAAATATGATGATGCCTGAATGTGATGAGAGAGTTAATGCAGCTAATACCTATTCCTATTAATTGAACATCGGCAATTATCTTCTGAGACGCGTTTCAAATAGATACGAAGGTTCCCTCAGTATATAACTAGTGCAGATTGCACAAACTGTAGCACAACAATTTACCACATATTCGATCTATCGTTTGAATAGGTGAGTATTAATTAGGTTTAGACTCCACAGCGTGCTTGCCAATTAACAAGATCGTGTGGTTTGTATAGATTCTAGTACATTTTACAACCGCTCAGTCGTCTTCAGATAAGTATCTATGTTGGGTTCTGCAAAAGAGATTTCATGTACATACACATAGATATTAGCTTTTATACGGAAGCTATATCTGTAGACATGATTCTCCAGCCGAATTCACATTCATTGTACTGAGCTTTTTTAAGCTAAGAATTAACTTTAAGAGAGTCTGAGTTCTGACCAGAAACACTGACAGAGGGCATGTCTCCGAAAAAAAAACACTAAATTCTCAAAAAGTTACGGCCACCAGAAGCTTTTATAATGTGAACTTTTAGGACGGGGCCCTGTAGCAGTGCACGGCGGGCTCGCTAAATAGTGCAATCCACTTGGATGGTTGCGTCTACGGAACCTTTTAGCAATTGTTCGCGAAAACATGGTGGAAGCGAGTGGGTGCTGTGACAGAGGATCCTCCACGTCGGCCGCGTCGGGGGAGGGAGGGGCTTAGTGAGCCAGACCCGGGAAGATACACTCGTCGACCGTACCCACTCTTACCTGACCAACTGACACAAACAAACTTCAAAGCTAACAAGCGCAACCCTTCAAATTCATTCCTTAACTACCTACGGCATACATTCATTTTTATTCACATCTCAACAAACAATAAATGAAGAACGACACGTTTTAATTTGTATCACTTTAAACTTACAGACGGACTTGTATGACTAAAATATTAATGTTATTTGGGTCGCCGATAAATTTAAAATGCATTAACTGTCACTGATGTTTGACTGCGGACGATAAAACCTGTGCATTACGATTAGTATTATGATTATATGCGTAAATAATTAAAATTTTAATGTAAGATTCGCCAAATGATATGTTGAAAATCTAATCTGCGTTTAAAAGTATAAATCGTTTATTATATTCTGTTGGGGCCGGAGTTCGAGGACTTGACAATTTACGCCAGGTAGGTATATAAGCCATCTAGTAAAAATGGTTGTAGGTCGGACAGTCGGTTTACAGACGGTAGTCTAACATGACAACGTCAAACATTGCAGTTATAGTAGTACTACACTCGCTTGCAGAACGGGACATTGACGTCATCCTTTTCGTGTAGGTATGCAGCTCGTAGTATCGAGTTATTAAACGTTGTCACGTCAAAAATTGTTGTATTTTATAAACTCGTGACTAAGTAGGTTCATTGGTATCTAAATATATAAAAGGAAAAGCTGACTGAATGACTTACTGACTGACTGACATATCAACACACAGCCCAAACGGCTAAACGTAGACACTTGATGGCACGATTTGGCACGGACGTAGCTTAGGTACCATAGGGGTGCACTAAAATTCCCATGGCAACGGGAATGAACGGGAAATTTCTTTTGTATGAAAAATCTAAACGGCTCAAGTTAGACGCTTGAAGTTTGGGATGCAGGTACTACTAAACTACGCGAATGAAATCGCGGGGCGTCCACTAGTAACCTATAATAATAGTGGTTCTCAATATTTTCCTTATCCATATAATAGGAGAAAACAAGAAAAAATAGAATGTTATATTTATATTATTTACAATTAGACTGAGAATTAGATTCGGAATGATGTCGCGTTGGAGATGTTCATGAAGTGATTAATGGTTTTGCATTTACATTTTCAATTAATGATAATGTAAAAAAGTGATGATTGAAATGCGGGCACCGTCTCTCCAACAACCAGAACTAGGTGCGATAATTGAGCGATGAGTTGAGAGGGTTATGAGTTAAGTGAGTTTGAGTTATTGTGCCTCAGATTAATGGAGCGTGAGATATTAATCACACAATTTTTTGACGGGACTGTTGGTCTAGTGGTCAGCATGTCTGCTTCTATTCCGTTGGGTCGTGGGTTCAATTTCCAACGCTGAAAAGTACTTGTGGGATGTGTCTGAATGTGAGTGGGATGAAGAGATGTAGGTACTTAAGTACAAAAATAAAATGTGTGTAAAAAATGTATAAAAGTGTATACCTATATTTCGTTGTCTGATTTCCATAACAAAAGTGCTTTAGCTACTTAACGAAAACAATGTGAATAAGGTTGTGAAAATTTTGTCATTTATTAATCCAAAATGTCCGTTTGTAATAAAATCTTAAAACGAGTTCAAATATGGACTGACAGTGACGATGAACCTTAAATCTATACGCTCCTCACGCTATGCGTCGAAATTAGAACCGCTAGAGCATGTGTTTCCTGCGCAGTATACTTAGAATATCTCCATGTCACGGGAGAATAGGTAACTAATAGGCAAGCGTGCTTCATCGTAGACCGCATCGCAGCTTGATACCAGGCAGGATGGTGGACAAACACCTAACACGCCTATTTGAAATTTAAATTATTTTATTTCATTATATTAATGACAACCAACAAGTTCTCACGCTAAACAATAAAAATAAAACAGGTAAGTGCAGCCTTAATAATAAGCTACCATTGAAAGTTCATTATTTGGTACAATAGTCATAAACTATGGGGAAAGATCGTTTAGTCCGTGAGAGCTCAATATTAATCATGATTTTCTTGCCACTAATCTTTCTAGATTTGTTTCAGATCGCTTTTAATGCTTGTACGGTATTGACCATCTTCTGAAGATCATTATGCAATATGGGTACAGCCGGTCAAGAATCTGGTGTACCAACCTAAGGTTGAATGAACCTCACATTAAATACTAAGGCTCAATGTTTACTTGGCACAATATAACAACTCTACCTTTATTGATGAAAGCATATGTCACCAAAAGGTGACACAGGAAGAATCATCAAAACTGGTACAAAACTTTGTGAGCCGAGCGTACCTTAGTCCTTTGTTTTTTAATTTCTTAGTTAATTCCCATGATGTTATGGATGCGTAACATTATCCATAGAAATAAGACTCGTTTAGTTTAAATTGGGTGTAGAACTTTTTAATTGCGCGCCAAAAGATCCTTGTCGGAACGTATAATTTCACCCGTAGGGATATTTTCGTAACTACGATTCTGGGAAGGTGACGCAGTGGAAGTAAATCACATTTTTATATTTTAATAAATGCAGTATTTCTCCGTAATAAAATCACTATCATCTGAGTTTACAGTTGAATAAATCGGACGATATCTGCAATCGTGTTCCAGGACGGAATAAAATTAAGTATATATGAGGAAATACTTTTCGGTATTCATATTTCATAGATATATCAAGAATTGAGTTAATTCGACGTATGAAAGCTGCCATGCAGCCATAATTATCACAACCTCATGAAGTTCATAAATAACTTTTAGTAGGTAGCGAATCGCGCATTAATTTTTATTGCTTTTAAAATAACGCATGACATTCAATGTTAAAGTTATTATTAACCTAAAAATATTTGTTTATTGATTACAAATATTATGTTTTACGGATGTCATCGTCATAGACTGAAACGGCTTGTCGTCCTACCTCTGCGTATAGAAGAAATGGCAAAATATCAAAACTTTTAGAGTTGATTTTTAAATACACTTTCTAAATTCCCTGCTTCGCTTGCCCTACGTCGTATATAAAACTGTGATTTCGACTTTATTGGTAGCTATACATTTTTCGATATTCGACATCAATTTTCGACAAGTTCCTAGAACTTTAGAACTTTGGTCTCAGAATGAAAATCTCTAAAGGTCTTTTAAAATTTACCGGACTATCTGATTGGAGAACCGTGGTTGGGTATTTGTTAAACAAAAACTACTTCGCATTTGGATTAAATGGTGTGAAGACATTTTTTTTTATCCGCCTGCAATTTCGTTTATACATTAAATATATCTTATCTGATTCTATATTTCTTGACTAATTAAATGTAGAGTTCACTAGAGAATCATTTAACTTTAAAGATAGAAAGATGGACGTTCTCAACAGGTACTAGATGCTTTACGGTTTTTCAAAGTTCCCCTCGATTTATCTGGTCCGCTTATATTATAATACAATTTAACTCCCATACTAACAGCATATGTACATTAATTTTTGTATAAGTTTAGTAATGAAAGATTTCCGTGTAATTCTGTGTTGTTACACAACAATAAAACATTTGGTTATTTAGGTGGGAGAGCTAATAAACTATATATATCAAAGCCATAGAAAGCAGATTCCGTTATCTCTAATATGTTTTTTTCAGTTCTAAGAATCAAGTCAAATCAAAATTAGCTTATTTCATCGTTATAAGTGCTATTGCATACATATATATACAGTAGAATAACACAAAGTTTGATGAAGGTAATGTGTGATTCGAAAAACAAAATTTAACGTCCCCGGTTAGAATAAATTTCTTTTACTGGCAAGAAGAACCGGAAAGAAACTGAAAGGAATAATAACAAGTGACGATCTCAAAATTTATATTCTTGGTCTACGACAATGACACCTGGGTTAGGTTACCTGGATGAAATCGCTATGGGCGATAAGGTCGCCTTTTGCAATTTTTCAATTGTATTTTTTACATTCGTAATGTACAGTGTGCAATAAAGAGTATATTAATTCATTCATTCATGATACAAAATATACCTGTACTCTATATATCACAGCCGCCATTTTTAAGATACGTACAACATGATATTACGCACACTTGATAGCAGAGCTACAGACAGTCGTACTATGTAGAGACGTTTAGGGAAGTACCGTGTATCTGTGGAGGAGACAGTGAAGAGCCGTAATGACAGTGAAGTGGTATGAGGGGTGCAGACGCAAATCCTACGGAAGCGCCCTTGATGCCCGCACCTCGCTTGGACTGGCTGCAATATAGATTTCATACAACACGACCTATGTATGCATGTAAGTTTTTTGGGGTATATGTCATCGCGGTGGAAGGAAACTGGCAAGCGATAGAAAGTTATGAAGGACTATTTAAAAAAAAAATCTAGGCGCTCCAATATGAGAAATTACATTTTGTATCCGAAATTTCATACAGTGGTCGGCCACGGCCTACAATCCTAAGGTTGAAAGTCAAATTAATTTTCATTAGACATTAAGGTTAATTTTTCACTTGTCACAATATAGGTCTGTAAGAACAGTACTTTGTTGATGTTTATTACACAGAAACTACGAAACATTTAGTCTATTTCGATTCCTGCCACATATAATTTAACAGTTATCGTTGGAAATGTAATTTAAACCTTATGGTATATGTATCTCCCATTATTTTAGATATGGATTTAAAGATTTTAACTTTTTAATTCGTAACGAGTAAAAATGTAAAAGCATTTTTTTTTTACGAATTGTATGGAGCCACCTTCGGGATTTCCATTCCAATATATTGTTAATTGCACTCTGTAACATACATATTATTATAAAAAGAGAGTTTCATTTATTTTTTATTGATCAAAGAAAGTAAATTCCTTTGACTACTTCCATTACAGAATATAGATATTATTTTAGAGAGTTTGTTTTTTCCTAAATTTTTTAAGTTTAATTTCAAGCCATAATCCACGTCCTAGATACTGTTAAATAATCGGTAATCCCAATGCTTCAAGACAGTTAACGACATGGTGCTTATTCACAACCCTGCTTATATCCATGAGAATGTAAGGTTTTTACGCGAAAACTCACTAACCGATAATCATGAAACGTGATACACATTTTCATGGAGGACATAACATGTACTGTATTATATCCCGAAATTCCCACGGGAACAGAACAAACCGTGATTAGATCGCGGGTAGCAGCTAGTAATCGTTGCAAAATGACAGTTACTAGCGCGTGTTAATCGGTCGCAAAACACCCGCTGAGTACGAAACTCTGTGATATTTCAAACGCAGAATATGAACGCTGTCGCCTCTCGCCCGCCGCCGCCGCCGCTGGAGGGTCGGACTTAATAGCTCATGAAATGTATGTAAGTAGTCGGAAGGGGATGTTCGCGGCCCGCTACTCGAGCACCCGACAAAAAGTAAATACCTGCTATGCTTTTGATGCTATTGTTCAACACTCGACTAAAACGAACAGCGATTCACAACGATGTCGAGTTTGAGAGACAGCGATGGAACTGTGCGATGAAGTTGCGACGTTGTTTGGTACTGTCAGCGATTGCTGAGAGTAACACGACTTGTACATTCGCGGATTTTCGCTTTGAAAGTGGATATATCACTTTTACTGAATGTATTTAGTGAAAATCTAACTGCAACACTGAAAAACACTGTACTGATATTGAGAGTTTTGTGATTCTCTTATGAATGACTATTCACATTAAAAAATAATTCGAAACTTATGATGTTACAAACATAAAAAGTCGGTTATTTTTTTTTAAGTAGGTATGTATTTTAATGCGTGCATTTCATAGTTTTCACAAGAACTACAGGCTACTTGAGAGTTTTGTGATTCTCTTATGAATGACTATTTACATTAAAAAATAATTCGAAACTTATGATGTTACAAACATAAAAAGTCTGTTATTTTTTTTTTAAGTAGGTATGTATTTTAATGCGTGCATTTCATAGTTTTCACATACAATACAAGAACTACAGGCTACTGTTTTTCTCTTTTATAGGATCTAAGTAATTGAACGATATAATGAACAACGCACTTAGTGTTGTTATTCTTTAGCGTAGTAACCGAATGCGGATGTTTTCAATACGGGGTGCTCTAATGAGACTTTCCATAGGAGAGATGTTTTTCACAGAGGGGATCGATCAAGTTCCGGCAACTCGCCTAAGCCGATTAAATGGTATGCACTGCCCCTGCATATTCAGATTAGATTGTCTATACAGGGTGGTTTGGAATACCTTTTCAGGTGAATTATTCTGATTCTGTAGACTAACAAAAGCTATTTCTGAATGT
>SJJU01014288.1:0-16116 GCA_012932125.1 Conopomorpha cramerella
ATTAGCATTTAAATCTACAATTTTACTACTATAACCTTGTAAGGAAAACTTAATCAATGGAAACTATGAACAATGGTGAGTGCTATCTGAGCTCAAGCGCCACCTGGTATCCGTCGACAGCTTTCATCATGATGGCAAGCTTCACCCTGATGTTGGGCGAGACCTGGCTCTCCTCTTCACCAACCACTCTGAACCGTCGTAGAATGGCTGACAGAACAGTTTTTATTGACATCAAAGCGTATTGGTAACCTGTTGAAAATAATACTCATTAAAAATACGTTTTACAATTTACAATGAGATTTTACGTTGCAGCTTGAGAAAACCTGATCAGTTCAATGCCGCTTTCGCTTAATTTACAAGACATTTTACTATAACAAAATAAGCAATGTGTAGGTCACACATGTGAATCTCGAACTCGCTTCCAATAATCGATCGACTCGATCGCATTACAATAATTGCTATAGCAAAAATGAACCCCTTTTTTAACGTGGGGAACTCCGTTAAAATTTAACCTCTGTATACCGGAAGTAGTACTCAGTAGGAAAATAATCACCACGGTATTGGTAGACAACAATGATTGATATGAACAGATGAACCTCTACCTTATTAGGTAACACTAAACTGGCCAACTATACGTGCGTACGTTCTGGCGTATATCTAATAATAGAAACGCGAAAATTTGGGATATGTGAGATACGTATTATTTCTTCACGAAAAAATACTGTACAAACATTATACCGAAATTCCCATGGAAACGGAATAAATGGAAAAAACACCGCGCAATCTATATATATAAAACAAAGACGGGTTTGTTACAACACTTACTCAAGAACGGTTGAACCGATTAGGCAGAAAATTGGTGGGGACGTAGCTTAGAACCAGGAGAATAACATAGGATGCTTTTTATCCCGTTCCTGTGGGACTTAGTGCAGTATAGAGAGTGCTATATTTTGTATGACATACTGAAGCTACGCGAATGTAATCGCGGGGCGTCCACTAGTAGTACATAAGAAAAACCAATTATCACCTAAACAGTTCCTAGGGCCACTGCTGAACGGAATATAAGAGCAGGTGTCAGCTAAATGCTGACTCCTCTCCGGTAGGAATCGGTCAGGATCGAAGGTCTCTGCGTCTGGTCCCCAGAATTTTGTGTCACGATGTAGACCCCAGATGGAGATCACAACGCCACTGCCCGCGGGGAGGGTTGTGCCTGATGCTGGAAAAAATAGTGATACTTTTAATTGGATAGTATTTAAACGTGCATCAAAAAAGTCTAACCTAACTAAAATACTGACTTCTGTCTTCTAATTGCCATTCTGATGATAACTTTGGCTTTTTAAGTGTGCAAGTTAGTAATTTTGATGTACAGTTTATTATTTTCCCTTTTAATTAAGTGGAATGAGATTGCAACAAGGGAAAGTTTCGCCGTCAGGTTCAATTGCAACCTGACGGCCAAGTCTGCCACACTATTATTTCGTTTCGAATTTCTCGGTTTCGATACTGATAATTTCTTTGTGAGAATTAGTTAAATAACGATGCACATCATTTGTCGCTGCGAAGCATGCGCGATAAAACTGATACTGTACATGGTCTGAATAAACCTAAATCTCTAGATCCCATAGGCGGCTCCAACCACATGCCATGCCAGATCAGAATGGAATAGAATGTAATTTTGTGGAGTTCTATACTTACGCAGCTTAATTTCATTCGGCACTTTTCTGATGATGAATGGAACTGGCGGGAATAATCTCAGGGACTCTTTGACAACCCTCTCAAGGTACGGCAGCTGTAGCAGATCATCTTTCTCAAGAGGTCGTTCTGAGTCTCCGAATACATCATATAATCTGTCGGGGTAAAACATTAGACTGATGAGCACTAACAAAATACAGATGTAAGTGCAAAATAAATAAATGATGTAATAATGCACTAGCCACTGCCGTAATTCACTTGTTAGCTGTGATTGGGAAACAAGGGCTTGCTGGTTGACTATCAGCATCATTGTTTTTGTACCTACTGTAGAGCGCTCACGGCAAAAATCTTGAGGAAAACTACACCAAAATATGTTATATGATAAGACTAGG
Source organism: Conopomorpha cramerella (assembly GCA_012932125.1). Lineage (NCBI taxonomy): Eukaryota > Metazoa > Arthropoda > Insecta > Lepidoptera > Gracillariidae > Conopomorpha > Conopomorpha cramerella. The sequence continues at coordinate 2,082 of SJJU01014288.1, forward strand.
TATTGGGATTTCAGCAGGTGGTGGTCTATTTTCTCTCTCTGTCTATCTCTCTTTCCAAAGGCAGCCTTCCGACAAGCGGAATCCTGGGTATATGCGTCAATATTACTTACTCTTGATAAACTTTCTCCTGTATCTTAGGATATTTGGCAAGAAGCTGCAGCGTGTATCCGACTGCCACTGCGGAGGTGTCAGTGCCAGCAATTGTGAGTGTGAGCACCTCCTCTCGGAGCTCCTCGTCGGTGTACCCATTGTCTTTACTCGATATTGATATCAGCAGGTCTAAGAATGTCTTCTTTTTATACAGAGATAGATCTGGAAGAAAAACAAGGAAGCGGTTTAATGACCTACTTTCATTTTCTGGTGAGGACAACGATTAAGATAGAAGTAAAGAACTAACTTTTACAATAATTCAGTAACATTATGCCATTCCTGATGATGATCCTGTTCATATATCCAGATATCCAGCACCTTATGTTGTATTACACGCATCTGGACCCAGCTCAAGACTGCGGAGCTTCAACTTTAGAGTGTATCAAACGTTTTTTTTTTTTTTTGGCAAATCTCGTGTAGCTATCCTTGGTTCAGGAATACTGTCTTGGCAATAGTCGACAAAGAGAGTGAGAGGTTTTAGGGTGGGCTTAAAACATCTAACAGTAGACCTGACCTAACCTTGTTTTCCACTGCTTTTTATCGGCAATAGTAATTCATCGTAGAGTTTCAAGGTCTGGACGAACATCATCGTGGTATAGCAACACAAGGCAAATCACGGATAGTCTTATACTTACTGAAATCAGCTCCGGTTTCTAATTCTTCACCGTTACGGGATAATTCTTCCCGTTTCTTCTTAATCACCTGGAACAGATAAAATAAACTATGATACTATAAATTGACAATTAACATCTACAATCTCTTTAAATAAATCAATAAATTAACGTGTTTCTGGGGATTTATATAAATCAATGATGGGAAATATTGTTAATACTACTGAATAGCTATTCTGTCCTGTGCTGGAGTTTTATACAGTCTTTTGCATTAGAATATACCTCAAGAAAAATTAGTGAGCAGGCAAAGGAACTTTGAAGCTTGCGTGAATTTGCCAATCACTCTGGGCTGAACCATTATTGAGCCGATTCCAATTCAGACCTCTTATATTTAAAATAAATCTTAACATTTTTATGTATGTATGATTTGATGTTATGATCCTTTCTTATCAATATCAATGAACTACTGGTGCACAATATGGTCAGTGAACTACTTATTTGTCGAGGCCTACCACTTCCGGCGATTCCCTATTCTATACCTGTTTAAATAAAAGCGTAAAGTGGACCAGTTGAACTTGATAAACAAGTAGTACATGGGTCCACTGCCGCGCATGTACCTTTCCCAAGGCGACTTGCATTTTGTTGTAGCCCCTTCCCCGTCCTGTAGGTACGACGTGTCAATACATGTGCGTGGGGTCGTCGACCAAAATGTTGTTTAAATGTTAATAAAAAACCTGTTTAAGCTGTTTGCATATTATGTACTCGAACTATTATAGTTCTTGTAGCATTATATCCTCACACCAGTAGAACTCCAGCGTAGAAATTACTTTGCATTTTATATTTAAGAGACTAATCTGAACATTTTAAGACATGTCTCATGTTACTAATACACCCGTATTCTAAAATTCTCTGCTCAAGTAACTATAAATTGCTGTGCTTAAAATATTAGTTATTTCCTTAAAACATTTTCTCGACACCAATAAGTATTACGAAAAAAGAGTTGGTGAAATTAGTCCAGGCTTTCTTGAGTTTTGCACTTGGCAATACATTCAGCGACTCATTTTTAAATTTTAGACATACTTATTCCCAAAATTCTCCAGGATGTAACTTAAAGCGAATTGTTATAAGTACACACATCAAAAGTGTCTAGGGATCAAGTACATTTTAGAAGATTGCAATCAAGAATACATATATTTTACAAAAACTGAATTAATTCATAATTTAATCAAAATGTGGTGATAAGTCATTGATACAGGCATGGGAAATTAGGTAGGAAACCAATCCAGAAGATTAGATTTGAAAAAAAAATAAAAAAAATAAATACACTTCACGCCTTTAATCCCAAAGAGGGATAGGCGGAGGCACTTGCTAAAGCAAGTACCCACGGTTCACCAAGCGTTTTTAACCCAACGTGACAGGGGGTGAGCGCATCGCCGTTATTGGGTTCACACACCTTGTGGTGTGTGGGTTTCATCACGATGTTGTCCTTCACCGTACGAGCGTTGCGTTGCGTACCTACATAGGCTCTGAAAAAGAGTCCCATTGGTACACGTCCAGTAGCCGGACTCGAACCCGGGACCTCCCGGTTACAAGCCTAGTATCCGACCAACTGGACCACAGACGCTCGTCAAATTTAGATTAGATTTGATTTAAATAAATTATATTTTGTTTTAGAGCTAAAAATGTACTTGATCCCTAGACACTTTTGGCGTGTGTAGGGTGTAAACTTACATCATTAGTAAATTCATGCATCATTTTAATAGCGTTGTCGTGCTCCTTGTGTTGCGGGAACATGTTGTAGAGCCAATCAGGTTGCAGCCACAAGTGAAATATCCTCTCGCACACCAGATGCAGCATCGTGTTCATCTGGTTCAGGAACGGCGACTTCGGATTGCTTTGAGCATTTATTTTCACACCCATTGCCGTCTCTGGAATGTGAATATACAAGTACATATGAGTAATGTAATTATTTCAAGGTCAATTTCTTGTTGCTAGTACGAGTACCACTTTCTACGACCCGTGACTTCATCAGCGAATGAAGACGCCGAATTAACTTTAGGTACGATACACCAATCTTAATGCGTTCTAAACTAAAACTAAACAATAAAAAATATGTCGCCATTTAGGTAGTAAGTTTGTTAGCCCTAATTAATTCAAGTTTAGTCACTTGGTTGCATTAGTTATATCTGCCAAATAGACTAATCTGTTCACCTAATCCTCGGTGAATTGGGTAGGTTAGAAAAATTATAGTTATTATTATATGTAACCATTCTAATAAAACTAATATTTCGCGCAAGAGATGTCAGAAGAACTATTTAACAATTTTGTACTTATTTTAAAGGTGGGAATCGACGAGTTGCCTTTTTTTTGTTGGTCATGGACACCCCGCCACTGTGGTCGAAGACGGGGTATTATTAAATTTCTACTGATTAAAACTACTGAAAGTAGTAATATTGAATCCAAGACAACAATACTATATGACTTTCTTTTTCGCTATTCTATTATCTTTAAAAAAGAGGTTGTTTTACATTGTTTTGTATACAAAATTATGTGTGACCCGGAATTTTTGCCCACGACTGTACTATATTACTTCATGTTAGTTTGTATTCATGTTGATTTCAAACTCTAAATTTTACTCGTAAACAAAACCCGTCATGTCTACATACACATTGTTTAGACCACCTTAGGTACAAGGTACATGTTTACACAACAAAGACTCCATAATGAACGATATAAATTCCATATGAGTATTTCTTTTGTACTTTGCACGGTATTTCCCTGCGGCAGTTGATAAAGCATCTTACCGCATACGGAGTCAAGGGTGTAGGTGCTCAAGTAAGGCCACGCCTCGAACGGCCCCTTCCTGTCGCAGCTCCTCAGGCGGGACACCAGTTTCTCACTCTGTTCGGAGAAAACGCTTACGAAATTCTCGAGAATTTTTGGACTGAAAGCTGGCACAAGGATTTTTCTTCTCCGACGCCATATTGAAACTGTAATTAAGGAATTAATCATTAACACATTGGTGGACACTCAAATTAAGACAATATAAGTTTTATTTTTATTACCGTCGACGTCGACGTGTGTCCGCAAACGTGTTAAGATAGAGTCACGCGAACAGACGCACATACCTAATTACAAAGTGGGTTAAGTGAAGGCACTTGTTTACTTAGAAACTGCTTAAAAAGACCCCATGCATTGTTGCTCTGATTTTCTAACTATAATTGTGAAAGTTATAAAACTTTTATTATTGAAGTCTATAATTGTTCCACACAACTTTACGTGGAGTAAAATAATAATGAAAAAAAATTTAACAAAAAAAATATATTTCACGCCTTCAGAATAAAATCCAATGATTTGTTTAAATGAAAGTCATGATAATCCAAAACGGGGTAGGACAGTACTTGCTTGGTGAACTGTGGGCATTTGCTTATAATAAAACATCTGATTCTAAAATGTAGAGGTTCCTCAAAAAGTAAATCACTCGCACACGTAAAAAGTTTCAGTTGAAAAGTTAGTAATTATATCGACACATTTATACAACCCAAAAGGTATATTAATACAATTATGCTCGCAGTTTTTCTTTATCACTATCCACGACTTTTTAAATTTAGTCAAACTTTTTTAATAATGAATCAATGAAATGACGATGAATGAACCCTTTATTAATTACATACATACATATAAAATACATAATATATTTAGTTAAAAGGCGATTTTATTGCGCAGAACGATTTGTTCCAAGTTACCAGGTGTTTAACTTGTAGACACCTATTTAAATCCGATAAACGCCAATCTTTGTACAGTTAATTAAAACCTACAAACTCACCAGTCATTTCTGGTATTTGTCGCGAGGAAGCGAGCTATCAAAGAATCAAGCCATAATATATCGTAACAGACAGTTACTGACGCGTTACCCACATCATAATTGCGGGTTCTACTTCGTATAATAACGAATACGCAATTATACGGTAGTCTGTACTAATATTATTAAGTGGAAAGAATTGTATTTTTATGTGGATGTTTGTAACGAATAAACTCAAAAACGATTTTGATAATTATTTCACAAAAAGATCGTTAATTTATTCCGTAATGCAAATGTCGAAAAAAACCAAAAGTACAGCTTAGGTAGCGTAGGGGTGGACTAAGAAAGGAATTCCAGATATTCCCATGGGAACGGGAATTAACGGGATTTTTTTGTATGAAAAATCTAAACCACTCAAGTTAGACGCTTGAAATTTGGGATGCAGGTACTACTGAAAGTACGCGAATGAAATCGCGGGGCGTCCACTAGTTTCATAAAAAGGAAATATTTCCTTGTTGTTTTTCGCTTGATCAATTCAAACGAAGGTTTTGAAACTACTTTTCCGATTTGAAAAAATCTTTCACTATTGCAAAGTTACACTAACTATATAGGCTTTATCTTATTCCGATATTCCTGGCGGTACAGCTAGTTTCTTATAAACATAAAGAAGTGCTCAAACGTAGTTTGCACATACAGTTTAAGTTCAAATTTAATAGGTAATAAAAGGTAGTAATTTTTCTAGGCTATTATTAACATTTGAGTAGTTATTCAAAACACTTCCTGTAACATATTTGATGTGTCATCGTTGAGCCTTTAAGGAACTTATATTTCCGTCTTACTAAAACGCTTCCGTGTCTTAATCTTGTAATTGTTAAGGAAAATATGTAGCTTTCATTGCTTCAATGAATGGAGTTAATGCAAGCATGCTTTTTTAAGGGTTATAACTGTAACACGTGCTATTTAATATTTAAGATATCACTGAAAGTTTTAACCCTTAATCAAACTCTATTGACCTTTGTTATTCTAATTACCGACTCCATTACATAAACCCGGGTGATATTTATCATAAAATCTAGCTTTTAAGTACAGTGTGAAATTATTGGTTAATTTTTAAAAGGTATGTATGTGTCCTGTAGTGTTACATTATGTGATCATTCAAGCATACATTTATCAGAAAAGGCCATTTTTAAGAAAATTATGTCACTGGATGGGTCCAAAGGAGCTGGTCCGGATGACATACCACCATTTTGTTTAATTAAATGTGCATCCAGCTTGTGCTTGCCTCTCTTTGTTATCTTCAACGTATCTTTGAAGTCGGGTATATTTCCCCAAGTGTGGAAAACTGCTAAAGTTATTCCTATTTCTAAGGGCGGTAATGACGCCGACGTAAGAGACTACAGACCTATCTCTATTTTATCATCAATACCTAAGCTGTTCGAGTCACTGGTTTGTCCTTACATACAACATTATTTCGATAAACTTATGTCAGATCACCAACACGGTTTTGTCAAGGGGAGATCAACTAGCACTAACTTGGTAGGTTATGTTGAGGCTCTATCGGAAGGCATGGATAGGAATAAACAAATAGATGCCATATACACAGACTTTTGTAAGGCTTTTGATAGAGTCTCTCACAATTCTTTAATTCAAAAACTTCAGACCTGTGGCATCAGTGGATCTCTCTTGAAATGGTTAGAATCATACCTGAGGCAAAGGAATTATTTCACAGCAATCAGCGGGTACAAATCTTCAACATTATCAATTTCATCAGGCGTCCCGCAAGGCTCTCATTTAGGGCCCGTTCTTTTTAATATTTTTATTAATGACATGCCAAATTTATTTGCTACGTCATGTCCTTATTTGTACGCAGATGACTTGAAAATTATTAAAGTTGTGGAGACCGAGAAGGATGCTGTGGATCTGCAGTCCGAACTGGATCTGTTGTCGGAGTGGTGTAACCAAAACCACATGTCTATGAACCCCAAGAAATGCGCGCATATAAAATTTACTCGAAAACTGTCAAAAATAAAATCGTCATATAAAATTAATAGTCATGTTCTTCAAGAAGTTACAGAAATTAAAGATTTAGGAGTAATACTCGACAGCAAATTAACTTTTATACCCCATACAGATTACACTATAAAGAAGGCATCTAGAATGTTGGGATTCGTCATTCGCAATAGCAGAATATTTAAGAACGCTAGAACTAAATTCACTGTCTACAATAGTCTTGTGCGCAGTACTCTAGAGTATTGTAGCGTGGTTTGGCGCCCGCATTATGCGGTACATACGCTGAGGCTGGAGAGGGTGCAAAAGAGGTTTCTATGGCATGTAGTGTACAGCCTTAGTTTATCTAAAGAATTACGCTCGTATACATCTAGGTTGAAGAAATTCTCTCTATATTCAGTGAAAACGCGACATGATATTATGGACTTATGTTTTGTATATAAACTACTGAACTTTAGGATTGATAGCCCTCTTCTCTTACAAAAAATTTACTTTAGAATTCCCTCGAGGTATCCACGTAACGTAATCACTCCATTGGTCCCTCCTTTCCGACGAACAGTCCATGGTTCGAATTCCCCACTTCCCCGGATGTGTAAACTTTTGAATCATTGCTGCGGCGACGTAGATGTTAACCACGACTCTTTTCAAACTTTTAAAAATAAGGTCTCGAAAATCTTGTGTGATGAGTACCTGAAGTAGGATGCGCCTTTTACCTGTGTAAAACTAAGTTAAAACTACATTTGTTTACTTCTGTTAATAGCAATAATTTATAACGCTGCGAAATGTTAAACTTATAAGTAATTGTAACATGTACTGTGGTGTTTGCCTGTAATTGACTGTGCACTTAACCTATTGTTTCCGTGAATATTATGTTATATTATAAGTTCAAGTGTAACCGTCGTTGGTAAACCAAATAAATAAATAAATAAATAAATAAATTCTCTGATAACTTCTCTGAAATCTTTAGATAATTCCAGTGAAGACATTCAATAAGGTTCAAAGTATATGTTGGTCAAGTGAGAATATACTAGTCTCTAGGTTAAACAGGTCAGAACACAGGGCAGCAGCCCTAGCTAGCATGTCAAGAAAAACACGACATACAACAAGTACGCGCTGTGATAGGCTGTTATGTCACACATCGTGCGACTTAGCTTGTTTCAACCAATCGCAGTGCCTGATATGTCTTGTCATGTCTTTCTTGGAGTGCTTTGCTGGAGAGCCTGAACTGGTTTAAGTTGGCTGGTTCAAGCTGACCCGGCACACGTTATTTTAACTATTATTAACAGTGTTTCTCTTCTACTATATGATTTTTTTATACATATAAATCTTCCTCTAAAATCAAAATATAAACTATATCATCATCATCTGCCACTTGACGTCCAACGACAACGGCCACCCACAATAATTAGGGGGAAATGTCAATTATATATTGGCACCCGGATTGGCGATCGCAATGGTGTTGTGGTGTAACTCACAAAGAACGCTACTGCCCGTCCTCTGGAGTTCCCTCGGTCGCCTCTTATCACGACGGGAAAAGTTGGGCTGGGGAGGTGTCACATTTATTCTATTTGCCGTCATCACACGGCTTCTTGATCAAACCCCATTTTTTTCTTTTTCCTGCGACATCTATAAGTAAGTATTGGAACTAAATAGGTTGCACGCCCAACTAACTTAACTTCTCAGTTGTAAGACAAATACCTATAGAACAACCAGAGACACAAACGAAGTTTGCTACAGGTCTAATAGACCAGTTCTTTCAGCTCTGTTTATTGGCAAGTGTCTAACATATTTAATTAAGTGTGTCCGGTCATTTCTTATTAAGTAAATATTCTTATGGTAAATCGAAACAATGGGCTTTGTTCTTGATAGCCTGAGTGCAGGTTCTAACTGGTTCAGGATTCATAGAAAAAGTTGTATTTCCATTAACAAGTAAATAGAGAAATAATTAACTTACAGCGCAAATGAGTAGAGCAACATTTCTTGAATACACAGGGTGTATTATAAAAAGTAAGTACGGTCATAAAACGTATAATTTTTTTTGCAACTTTTCGGATCAATCATTTTTATAAACAAAATCAGAACTTTAGAAAACATTACTTTTTAGTCAAGTGAGAAGTCACTATTCACTACTCAATAATTAACACAATGAGGTTTATCGTTGCTATAAACATAGACAATTTCTCATTTAGTGAATTTCATAAAATATTTACAAGAAGAAAAAAAATATTTGTTTACGCCGCACACGGCATAAATAAAATCATGCAACAAAACATGAAAATATAATTAATAAATCCCTACTAATATTATAAATGCAAAAGTAACTCTGTCTGTCTGTCTGTATGTTACGCTTTCCCGCTTAAACCTCTCAACCAATTTTGATGAAATTTGGCACAGACAATCTTTAGACCCTTAGAAGGGACATAGGCGTTTTATCCCTATCCTGTGGGACGCGTCACTAAATAGAGGGTATTATAGTTTGTATGCAATACTGAAACTACGCGATTGAAATCGCAGGGCGTCCACTATACTAAATAATTGCGGCGATGAAAGGACAGCTGGCACAGCATGTTGCCGCGGCTTACGCCTCGACGCTGATTATCAGACAGTGTGACGCACGAGGGGTCCAGCAGTGCTAATTGTCATACAATATTATGGAAAATATAAATACGTACATACAATACAATAATATAGCGTTCCAGAAGGAAACCTTTAAGCTTGCGCGTAAATCCGCTTGCTTCGACTTCCGGCCTTGCAAAGACGAAAAAGTATTCCAGGACTTGGACGCCTTACATTATTTTTTAGCTTTAAACATTAGCTTTTGTATCTTAACACACTGATTGACTGATTGTAATCGTCACCCCGTAGTATTATTTAACTAACGAAGGAAATACTTTCAAATTAATGTAATGTGTTTTTTTAGTATTACCAAGGTAAAATAGACAAAGGATTATGTCGTTTATTCACAAAGACATTCCTAGTACAAGTATCAAGTCCTTTAACCACTTACATAGGTACATCGTCGTAAATAACTTGATTACAGCGGAAGACTATGAATTCTTACTTCATCAGTAATTGCCCCTTTAAGTGACATAACTTGGCTTAAGGCGCCCACCGCCTGCTCCAATTATCGTTTCTCGTATTGAATCATGATTCAATACTCTACTTACATTAATAGTATTTGTTTTTTAAGGAAATCGAATAGCAATTTAAGACACAAATTAGATTTTCAGAGAAGTTTATAATAACTTATTTTTCTTAAGAATTTTTATGTATGCAGATAGGTACTTGTAATCGACTGTTATATTGTATCTAATGGATGTACTAAAATACAAAAAAAACGTATATTGATAACTTTAAAATAAACTTCAGGATATAATAATGACCGATGGCTCAAACATGAATTTAACGAACAGAAAATGTTTTCATCCGTAAAATAATGAATGCCTTTTCTCATTCTATTACATCACAAATGTAAAATAGACAACGGTAAGGCCTCAAAACGGGATTTTAGCCCAAAGTTACTTATTCCAGTTAACCTCATGAACCCGTCATAATATGGTAGGTAAAAAGATTTTAACGCTATCAAAGAAATGACAAATAAAAACAATCCAAATTAATTTAAAACCAAGTTATCCTCACAAAAACATTTCTCAGAAAGTTCAAGTCAATTCAAGTTTTTCCCCAGACTTGTACGTTCTTTATAAAAAGAGTAGTGAACTAAGTAACAGGTCAAACAAGGATAATAAACGGAAACCCCCCTAAATTGCCTTGTATGTACTTTGGCCAACTATAAACAGCTGCGTTGACAAGGCTATGTAGTCATTCATTCATTTTGGAAAGAACCGGATGTCGTGAGATACATAGAAATAGGAACATAATAGACACCTTGTCTACAAGCCTCAAGCATAAAGCGTATACCTAATAGTACCAGACCAGAGTTACCTACTATAGTCTTTATATGTAAGACATTCCTGCCGTTTATCCCGTTAATGATTAGAAGGCTTTAGTTCAAATATAAATAAATGAAAAACTTTTAATAATGTATCAGTAAATGTGGTTTCTATAAATGAACTTCGAAAGGAAAATTGACCACGCACAAATAATTGGTGACACATTTCACATTAAAAATTAGAATATTGCTGAAGTTTAAAGAGGAACAAATAAGACAGACCGATTTATCGAGCACTTTTAAATTTTAACGAAATTTTTATTTTAATAGATTCTGAATAATTTTAGGGCTCCTTACTTTAAAAGGAAATGAAACCGAACCCTAATACCGTTATAGGATCACTTTGTTGTCCGACTCCGACAAGACCTTTGTTTATTATATGGATCTAGAAGGACATTGTCTTGTCATACGCTTAATTAAATAACTAGTTCATTAGTGTCTTCCATAAAACAATTTTCTACTCTGGGATTTCTGTTGCGGGTCACCACATCGTGGAATATTAATAAATACTATTATTCTACATGAAGGGACTTATAATAATCATTGCATTGCGGTAAGCTGACTTCTAAGAAATGTGAATCAAACTGTTAAAACCCAGTACTGGTATTCTGTATTATTATTTGCTTAGTGCAATTGTTTGTCATTCAAAGTAAAAAAAATTGCTGTGCAACAAGTTTTGTTTAGTTATGACAATAATGGTTCCATTTCTCTCACCAGTTTCCTCCATCTGTAGCCAATTACAGAAACTGCGTTTTAATTCGAACAATGCTGAACGTTCTGTTTCTAATCTTAATTGGATGAGTAATAATGAAAAGGATGAGTTAAAATGTATTCCGCGTGTAAAATGAACCAGAGCAATGGTCTTAGAAACGTTCATATTGACGTCATTATGAACAACTTTTACTACGGCGACAATGCGGGGAAACAAAAAAAAATTTTTCATCTCCTTAAAAAGTAACCTTCCGAGGCAGAAAATTGTCTATTATGTATGGAGACCAAAAAAATTAAGGACCATTTCTTGGGTCCTTTTACATGCAGTAAGAAGAAGATTGAAAGTCAGCTAAAAAATGATTGGTCAAGTAGACTCGCAAGTCTCCAGAGAATGGCCCGTACGCCGAGAGACAGGTGTAGGTAAACCCTGGGTGGTGGTGGGCTTGTCAAGGGTATTGTGCCTGATAAAAAAATACACTTTTTTAATCGGCCTGAGGCATAACCTCCTACAATAGTTTATAAAAGAAAGTGAGGATATGAAAAGGTATGTTTACTATCTAATAATATATAAAATGTCCATGTCACAATGTTAGTTACCGTTCTCCTCCAAAACGACTTTACCGATTTTTACCATACTTTCCATATTTATTTTACCATATTGATTCTCATCGGCTACTTTTTATTTTTTATGCATACACCAGTTGTATTTCTCCCAATACACGGGGGGTACAAAGGCAACTTGTCTTGTCTGACCTTATATATAGGTTAGCTTAAATCTTTAAAACAACTCAACAGATTTTGATGCGGTTTTCTTCAATAGACAGGGATTTTTTCTTGAGGAAGGTATAATGGCAGAAAAACACTGTTAATAATGTATATTAGCAATGTTTGCCGGGTCAGGTAGTTAAAGTTAAATTGCAATTCTAGCCTAAACTGGAAACTGAAGTAAACAATTATAGCAAAGAACAAAATAAAAACGTGTCGACAAGTACCATGCAATAGACCAACCACCGTTTAACATAAATTATGAGTCAGACATGTTATCCCATAAATAAAGAGATATAAATAAACTACTAAGAAACAAAAAGTAGCCGCAATACTTAGAATTCCCGTCATGAATATTTAATAGTTTTACCACGTATTTGTTATATTAAAGGATTACTTATATTCAAAATAGTTCAACATGAAGATCCTTCAGAAGAGTCATAACACAGAACAAATCAACGTAGACCTCTCATCCAGAAGTAATAGAAGGAAACACATTTTGTAAGGACAATTCTCAAGGAAGTGACGGTCGATGGCTTGCATTGACCCTGCACAGTGCTACGTGTGTAATAGAGGAAAACGTACATGGTGCCATAACTGGAACAGATTTTGGCAAGTCGTTGGCAATGAGAGATGTTATAATTTTTTGTAGCAGTGACAGTTTCATCTTGAAATATCGTAATGATTTAAGTTTTTAACCGGGTATATTGGCGCAAATATAATACGTGAAAAATAAGGTCGAGCTGAACTTTGATTTAGCCGGTTAAAGTTTAATATAAAGTCTGTGCGCATTTCATTAAAACAATCTATTTATATTCATTTATTAATTAACTAACTGGAGTATGAATGGATAATATTTAATTCAATTAGAGAAGTATGGATGGTCCGTAACTTCGTTCCCGAACAATTTGTTGCCCCATCTGGTCTTTATATGCAGTTTTTTTAGACAAAATTTTAAAAATATTGTAAATACTCAATTATATGTATAATATAATTAATCCGTCTAAATAGAGAGTCTTGCTGGATACATGGATAAAGCAATCCTACTTAACTAAAAATATTGTATGCTTATTAAAGCGAAAGTTAGCTTGGCTGAGAAGATTGGCAGTTTGTTTCGCTTTAACCCAAAAACTACGATGAACTATGAAGTTACTTGATGAAATTTGGAATAGGCTATAATGTACCCCGAAATTTGCACGGGAACGGGATAAATACAAATAACTTAAGCGGTAATACAAGGCGAGTTAATCAGATGCACTTACAAAGCAAATACCTACAAGATCACCGAGCGTATTGAATCCTTTAAATTACTTATATTGAATTTAATCAACAAGTGAGAAATGTGCAAATAAGTGGAAACAATTACTCTTGAAATATCGAGTTTTTGCATTTATTCTGCCTGTATTACTACCGATATAATTATTAGCACGTATGTAAGTACTTACTCTGAACATATTACGTAACTTAACCAGTCAAATTACGAATTTTAAAACAGGGTCAGTACGTAACTACTGTAATTAGGCACCGATATCCGAATCTACCTCACGCACTTGATTTTCCTAAGAATTATGTTATCTACTTATTTATTATTTTAATGCTAAAAGAACCGACTTTATCTAGTAGTCCCATATTATAGTTTTTTAAAGTTACCCTCGATTTATCGGGTCTGTCGTCATAAAATCCTAACTCCCATACCATGAGACAACCTTTGAAATGTCTTCTTTCAACAACAAAAATATTATCAAAATGGGTTCATAAAAGACCAAGTTACCAAGTGATCGGCGTATAATAAACCGGATTAAAAATTATATGGATTCATAGAATCCTTAATTACATAAAAGTTTTATAGACAGTACATACCTGGTGCGAAAATTCCTCCATATCCGACCACGTTGCGCAGAAATCGATGCAAATCATCTTTATCGAGACAAGTCTTCAGTAAGACCTCCAGATCCCCGGGATTGATGCAAACTGTAAAAATAAAATTATTATTAAGATTTTTTTTTAAATTTATTTACTTAGCAATAATAGGGTATTATT